>JASKGM010000014.1:1547767-1574356 GCA_034509205.1 Ceratonia siliqua | reverse complement strand
TGTAGCTATATGAACAGCAGCTTGGTTGTCACAAAAAAGCAAAGCAGGGGATGGAGAAGAGACTTGAAATTCCTGCAGCAATTGTTGAATCCAAACCAGTTTACTAGCTGTTGATGCAAGAGCACGATACTCTGCCTCTGCAAAAGACCGAGAGACAGTACTTTGCTTTTTAGCTTTCCAGGAAATTAAGGAATCAACCATAAACACACAAAAACCAGTTACTGATTTTCTTGAATCAAGGCATGAGCCCCAATTTGCATCAGCAAAAGCCCGTAGTTGAAAAGAAGAAGATGCTGAGAAAAACAATCCTTGACCAGCCGTAGCTTTAAGGTACTGCAAGAGACAATTAGCAGCATGTAAATGAGGCTGCCGAGGCTGTGAAACATATTGACTTAGTTTATGGACAGCAAAGGAGATGTCTGGCCTTGAAACTGTTAAGTACAATAACCGGCCAATGAGTCTTCTATAAGAAGAAGCATCTTCAAGAAGGTCACCTTCCATTGAACTAAGTTTAATCTTAGGATCCATTGGCAATGATGAAGGTTGCAAGCTAGAAATCCAGTGTCTTCAAGAAGTTGTACAGTGTAATGCCGTTGGGAAAAATATATACCTTTATTAGATTTAGCAATTTCTAACCCAAGAAAGTACTTCAAATTACCAAGGTCTTTGAGCTTGAATTGAATATGAAGAAAAGCTTTCAAGTCAGCAATAACAGACATACTAGCTCCTGTGATGATAATATCATCAACATAAACCAATAAAGCCACAAAGGACGAACCATTACCCTTAGTAAAGAAGGAATAATCAGACTTAGACTGATAAAAACCATGAGTGAGAAAAGCTTGAGAAAACTTGGCAAACCTTTGTCTAGAAGCCTGCTTTAATCCATAAATTGATTTATGCAAGCGACAAACCAAGTTCTCCCCCTGTTTGCCACGGTGCTGTGATTGAGGATAACCCAAAGGAAGGTCCATATAAACCTCTTCAAAAAGGTCTCCATGAAGAAACGCATTGTTGACATCTAACTGAACAAGATGCCAACCTTTAACAGCAGCAATGACAATAAGCATTTTGACAGTAACCATTTTAGCTACAGGTGAAAAAGTTTCAATAAAATCCAGCCCTTCTTGTTGAGTATAGCCCTTCGCAACTAAACGAGCTTTATATCTCTCTATTTGTCCTTTAGAGTTGTATTTGATCTTGTAAATCCACCTACAACCTATAGAATGTTTATCTGGAGATAGGGGCTGTACTGTCCAAGTATTATTGAACTCCATGGCATTTAACTCTGCTGCCACAGCGGCTTGCCAGTGAGGAAATTTCACAGCTTGGTGAAAAAATTGAGGCTCATAATGAGAAGACACTTGTAAGAGATATTGGCAATGAGAAGGTGATAGCCTTTGGTATGAAAGATAATCTCCTAAAGGATAAGTAGATTGTAGAAAACAGGGAGCAGTTTTGGTCATCAAACTACAATGGTAGTCACGAAGGTAAGATGGGGTTTTAAGAGCTCTAGTAGTTCTTCTCACAATTTTATCAACATGTGTGGAAGAATGATCAATGTGATCTGAATTACCATTGGCAGGAGCAGGAAAGGAAGCTTGAACAGGAATATCCTGAGCTAGTTTTGGCAAAACCAGATCAGGAAAAGGATCCAAGACATCTGGATGAGGTGTTATAAAAAGAAAAGGAAAATGATGTTCATGAAAAACAACATCACGTGAAACAAAAACAGTTTTGGAAGATATGTCATACAATTTATAACCCTTAACTCCTGGTGGATACCCAATAAAAACACATGCTGATGCCCGAGGCTGGAATTTAGTTCGATGAGAAGGCAAAGTGGAAGCAAAACATAAGCTACCAAACACTTTAAGATAGCTATAGTCCACAGATGAGCCATAAAGTAAATTATAAGGAGTTTGATGACGCAAAATAGGTGAAGGAGTTCTATTTACCAAGAAGGTAGCAGTAAGAACACAGTCCCCCCAGAATTGAATTGGCACCCGAGACTGAAAATATAAGGCCCGAGCAACATTGAGAAGATGTTGGTGCTTTCTTTCAACAACCGAGTTCTGTTCAGGTCTGTCCACACATGAAAATTGATGAATAACCCTTTTTGAGTTGAAGAAATCTGTGAATTGCAACTCAGGAGCATTATCAGATATGAATTTCTTAATACCCTTGTGAAATTGAGTCTCCACTAAGGAAAAGAACCTAGGAATAATGAAATGAACATCTGATTTTTGCTTCATAAGGAAAACCCAGGTGAATCGAGTACAATCATCCACCAAAGTTAGGAAATACTTGTATCCAGGATATGTAGGAACATGGTATGGACCCTAAGTGTCACAATGAATGAAGTCAAAAGCATGTTCAGACATATTGTTATTAGAAACAATCTTCTTTGTTTTGCTAAAGGACAAATTTCACAAAGATCATGATGCTCATTACAAGAAAATTTCAATTGATCTTTCAACATGTCAAGCCTTTTATAGAACAAATGGCCAAGTCTATGATGCCATGTATGAGAAGTAACAGTACCAGCTATCTCATTGACAAGATTACATGTAGAAGCAGACTTAACATGTATAGATTTATTTGGAATTGAAATAACAGAAGTAACCTCAATGACATATAAATCTGATACCCTTTTACCCTTGCCAATCATCTTCAACTTGTCCAGATCCTGAATAACACAGGAATCAGCAAGAAATTCGACATTAAGCAGTGAATTCTTAGTTAATGAACTCACAGACATAAGGTTGAATTTAAACTGAGGAACATAGAGAACATCTGTTAACAGCAAGGAAGAATTGATCCAAACAATCCCAGAAAATTGAACAGGAATCTGATTCTGATTAGGCAAGGTAACATAGGTATTCTGAATAGGAGATAATGAATAGAAGCCTGACTTATCGTAGCATATATGAGTAGAAGCACTGAATCAATTATCCAGTATCTAGGAGAATTCAAAACTGGATGGAAAGATACAGAAAGACAAGTACCTGATGTACATGTATCATTCTCTGTACCAGACTTTGCAGAACTTAGATGAGAGCTCAGCATGGATATCAAATGTTGATATTGTGTAGGATTAAGCATTTGTACAAATTCACCAACATTTCCTTGAGAAGTGGTTGTAGAACCTGATTTAGCCGTATCAAAAACTTGATTGGCTGTAGCAAATGATGCTTGTCCTGAGGAATTTTGCTTTTGTCTTGGTTTATAACCAGGAGGATAACCATGAAGTTTGTAGCACTTTTCAATGGTATGACCAGTGAAACCACAATGCGTACAAGTTGGCCTTTCCTTTTTTTGATTCTTGCTATAGCTATTGTTAGGACGAGTAGCCTCAGTCTTAGCAGAAAAGGCCATGGAATCACTATTTGTAGTACTAGTGACTACATTGACAGTTCGTTGATGTTCCTCTTGAGAAATTAAAGAGAACACTTTATTAATTGGAGGGATTTGTTCCATGAGAAGCAACTGACCTCGGACTTGAGCAAATGAGTCATGCAATCCCATTAGAAAAGACATGACATACTCCATTTGGTAGTAATCAGCCAAGGCTTTAACTCCTCCACAGGTACAATGACCACATGAACACATTGGCCTGTAATTACTAAGTTCCTCTCAAATTGTCTTTAGCTTAGTGAAATAGGTACCAACTGAAGACTGACTTTAAACATGATTCATCAAATCACGTTTTAACTGGAAGATTCGTGGACCGTTCTTTGGTTGGAAACGTTCCTTAAGATCATTCCAGATTTCATAGGCACATACAGAGTAGATGATGCTAGCAGAAATTTCCTTAGAAACAGAATTAAGAATCCAAGAAATAACTATATTGTTATTTCGAATCCAAGAATTAAGAAGACCGGGATCACCTTCAGGTTTAGGGATAGTTCCATCTATGAAACCAAGCTTATTCTTCATCGACAAAGTAATAGTCATAGATCTGCTCCAGGAAGTGTAATTTTCTCCAGTCAAAGCTTGAGAAACCAGAATGAGTCCTGGATTGTCAGAATGGTGAAGATAATACGGATTTGAAGCATCATCAATAGCGGAATTGCTCATCGAAGATGAAGGAAAAATGGATCTTGTCAGATCATTTGCCATGGGAGAGATAGATCTACTAACGACACTAACCAGGCAAATCAAAGCAAGATCAATCAACGCACGCAAAGAAGGAACAAAGAAAATCAGAGAAGGCGCTTATCGCTCTGATACCATATTGCGTTTGAGAAGGAAAAGAAAATCTTATTCTCTAAAATATTCTGATACAAGGCTTTAAATACAATGTAAAATAAACTGAAGTAACAGAACCAGAACTAACTAGCTAACCAACCAACTAACTACAGTATAACAACCAATAAGATAATGAGATCTGTACAGACAAAAGAATTAATAAACAATCTTATTAATAGGCCTTATTCAAGTTGTACTTTTTTTTGGGGGTCATTTTACATTATATAGGAGAAATAAATCGCACAATTCAAGATACCCAACCATTTCTCCCCCCTCCTCATGTTTCCCCAATTTTTCAATCTACTGGATAGAGCACAAAGAATGAAAACGGGAAATTAAGCAAAATTAACCAACTCAACAAAAATTCCAATATAAGCAATACCTTTATTGGTGTCAGGGTGGTTGCGTTTGAGAAGATCAATAACGTACTTCTCCGTCCACGTAGTTGAGGCAGCTGAACCCAGAGAAGGTGATGCTATAGAAGTTGATGTCTGGGTGAGAGTGTTACTGTTCTTCTTGAGCTTTCTGGGAGCATTGGGATTGTAAGGGAGCCTCTGCTCTGTGTCCCATGAAGCTCTCACACTCACTGAAGATACAGAGAGAGTTTGCATTTTACGTGTAGCATGGGAGAGATAAGGGCTCTGCAAATGTGAGGTACCAGCGTGGGACGCCATAGACAATAAGCTTCCTAGCTTCAACGAAGATATTTCTTGCAGGGCGATAAAGTTTTAATCTTTTTTCTGAAAAGGATAATCAGTTTATTATCGTCATGGGCCCGTTGGACTCGATGTCGAAAGTGGGAGCCCACTGTCAAGTTGGCCCTTTCTTAAGTATACTTTTTGTCTCATAATTTTATATGAAATTTCAGTTTTATCCTTTAAATTTTATTGGTTTCAATTTTTATTTTTATTTTATAAAATGTCTTCAATTTTTTTTTCATATTTAATTCCATGAGAATTTATAACAGAAAATCTTAAAAACGTAAAACGAGACATCAAATAATTTTGTATTAACTTATTAGTTCTTTTATAGTTATTCTAGAGAAAACATTAATGATATTTAAAAATAATAATAAAATTGATCTAGTTAATGGAAACAGAGAATTTTATATGTCGTTAAATGACAAAAAGCATATTTGACTTTTTTTAGTTTTTTTATACCAATGAAAAAAATAATTAAATTTAAAATTTTTTACAAATTATTCTTCCACTTCAATGGATGCATATTGAAATACCATGTGATGACAAATTAAAATTTTAGTTCAAATTTAAAATGATTTTAGGTTTTGTTAATTTGTTTTCCAATGGCAGGTGTTAAATAATTTTTTATATATAATAAAAAATTTATATTGGTTTTATAAATTAAAATAATTAATAATATGTATGAATTATTCAATACTAACTTTTACTTTATATCTAAATATTTAAAATTTATTTTTATTAAACTTTATACGATTTATAATCAACACACAATAACTAATGCATATAATTTTAATAATAATTTTTATTAAAAACTTCTCAAAAAATATATTTATCAAAAACAAGTATATATATTTTTTGCTAGTCAGATTAAAATAAATATGTTAGATTAATAAAAATATTATCATAAAATATATTAAAAATAATATATATTAAAAATTAAAATAATTATTTGTATCAAAATATTTATAATAATAATAATAATATTCAATTTTTTATATTATTCTAAAAATGTTGTAGCAAGTTGTGACAAACGCTTAGTAAAGCTGCTTGTCTTGTATACGTGTCTTACAATTACTGGAGTGTGTAAGCCTCGGCTCGCGTAGACAAATGTATGCTTAGCTTCAGCCTTCACCCTTCACAGAGAGAGAGAGAGAGAGAGAGAGAGAGAGTGTAGTGGAGAGAGGCTTTGTTTGTCCTTCGACGTGCTCCGGCACCATCTGGCTTCTGAAATTAAAACCGTCGCGATCGCGGTCGTCAGCAACGAATCATGAGCCGCTACGACAGCCGCTCTGGCGACCCTACTTCCTACCGTGACCGGAGGAGGTAATCACGCTACCCTTTCCACAATATTCTATAGCATAAATGGCCCATCACCCATTTTCCACCCACTTCTCGCCCGATAATTTAATTGAGCCCGGAAACAGGCATACCCCTTTTTTCATCTAAGCTAAATTTATTTAATTTTTGTGTACTGTTTTGACATGCTGACTAATGTTGTTTAATTTACGTGCCCAGGTAGCAAAAAACTTAGATGTTCAACTAAAGTCAACAAGTTTAATAATTTCAAAAATAAATGATCCCCTTTTTATCTTCAAATCCATCCTCTTTTAGTTTCAGTATTTTTTAGGGTTTATCCACTGGAAAACATTAATAACTGCTAGTTGAGTTCATATTACATTCAATAGTATGTGAGATGAATGCCCCAATGTGAGTAAACTTATTCTATCAATTACTAAGTTAGATATATGGATGTTTTGAAGTGGTATATCCATGAGGGTCCAATTACTTGGGTGGGCTAATCTTACGTTTAAATCAAGAGTTTTGCTGAGGAGCTTTATTTGTTTTCTTAGTGATTTGGGGCTAGGTGCACCTACAGGATATCGTGGTTCAGTCCACTCTTCATCAAGCAGGAGGGATTACAATGATGGTGGGTCACCAAGGAAACTGAATTTGGATGGCTTACCTCATTTTGAGAAGAACTTCTATAATGAATCACCAGAGGTGAGGGCAATGACCGAGGCTGAGGTTAATGAGTATCGGCAGCAGAGGGAAATAACTGTTGAAGGCCGAGATGTCCCAAAACCTGTCAAGAGCTTTCACGATGTTGGTTTCCCAGGTACCTTGTTTTTGCCCTTTTTCTTTTTTTTTTCATTAACTTCCCATCTTCTCCAGCTTTGGGTGGAGGACTCCTCCTCTCTCTGTTTCTTGAGGTTTTTCAATTCTTCTCTTTGCACAAAATTGTGTCAGAAAATAGTAATTTGGAGGGATTGATATTAAAAATCCTGATTGTTTTTGGAACTGGGATTTTTAGTAATAGTTGTAGTGCTTTGATGATGGTCAAGTGAGCTTGGAATTGTGTAGGAGTTCAAATATTAGTTCTGTGTTTGATTGCTAAGCAAAATAGTCTAGAAAAGGGTTCTTTCCTGTTAAGCATGGACATTGATTTGGACATGGGACACGGACATGCTGACATGTCAAACTTCAAAATATATACATATGTTTAAGATTAAATAATGAATCTACCTTAAAATCTAACACTACATTCATACAACCGAAAATTAGTGGAGGAGAAGACTCTGGATCGGTATTGACAGTTTTCCTTTATAAAATAACATTCTCTTTACCTTAGATGGTTTATTTTGGCATTTTTTATCCCATTAAAGGCTATACTTTGATCTACTAATTTTTGTTTGGCTGATTTGCCTTAATTAGCAAAGGTCATTGCTGTGTTGTTGATATCACATTTTTGATAGCTAGCATCTGATGTTTGGTGATTTTTAGCAATCTAATTTATATTTTGGTCGTAGAAACTATAAGAGGACTTGTCTGTTGGAAAATCAGTTTGCTTGCATTATTTTTTCTGAGAAAACTTTCTTAGTTTACGGGGAAAAAAATTCAGTACTCCCGGAGTACTAAAAATACGCTCAGTTTACGGGATGCTGTTTTTCTAACAGTATGCTTATTTGACCAACTTGATTTAATCCAGAATATGTTATGCAAGAAATTGCAAAAGCTGGCTTTGTTGAACCTACACCTATTCAATCTCAAGGTTGGCCAATGGCTTTGAGGGGGCGCGATCTCATAGGAATTGCAGAAACTGGATCAGGGAAGACACTTGCTTATTTGTTGCCTGCAATAGTGCATGTTAATGCCCAGCCAATTCTAGGTAAGTAATTGAAACAATTGAGACAATTGAGTTTCTTATAAGGTACAAGTGTTCCTTTGTTTGTGTCTGCCACCCTTGATTTGTTGTCTAACAATTTAATAACACCTTTTTCAGATCCTGGAGATGGACCAATTGTGTTAGTTTTGGCCCCAACTCGTGAACTTGCTGTCCAAATACAACAAGAGGCTACTAAGTTTGGTGCATCATCGAGAATTAAGAGTACATGCATCTATGGTGGGGTACCAAAGGGACCTCAGGTGCGTGATCTCCAGAAAGGTAGGTGGTGAAGTAAGTATTAAAGACCCAGGACTTGGATTATATGACTTACCATCTGTAATGAACTCATATTACAGCATGTATTTTTCATCTAAAAAAATGTTACAGGATGTATTTTTTCGTACTCATAATTGTGAATGTGATGAAGCTTCTGTTATTTATTTTTTGGGTCAGGTGTTGAAATTGTAATTGCTACTCCGGGCAGGTTGATTGATATGCTCGAGTCAAATCATACTAACTTACGGAGGGTCACATACCTTGTATTGGATGAGGCTGATAGGATGTTGGACATGGGATTTGATCCTCAGATACGGAAGATTGTCTCTCAGGTTGAGTTTATGCTATTATATGATTAATATGTTGAAAGAGTAAAATTTCAAGGAATGTCTTTTTAAAGGCACGTGTATTTTGTATAGGAAGCATATTGCTGATGCAGACTTGTTTGGCATAGTCAAGTTGCTCTTCTTTACATTTCATCCACACACCATACTGTTCTTGGCTCTTGCTAAGTTGCTACACTATAATCAGTTTCATTGTCGGGATACTCTATATATATTTCATGAGGGAGAGAGAAAGAAGGAAGGAACAATAGAGTATGATGTGTACTCTCAACTCTAATTTTATTCATAATTCTAGACTTGTAGACAGAATTAAACAAAATAAGTTAGAAATAAGAATAAAATTAGAGTTGAGAATAAAATGTATCAACCTCAATTTCAACTGAACTATAAATAAAGTGTCTTTTGAATGGAAATGAGGACCATATATCACACAAGTTGTCAACCACAATTTCTTTAAGACAAATCCTTAATCATTCTTTTCATCAATTTATTGCTTGATTGATAACTGTAATAGTTTGACTACTACTTAGCCGATTATGTTCAATAGTATGGTATTGGTACCTGTTAATAGGGCTTTCAGACAGAAAATACTGAATTCCATCAACAGTATCACTCTCCACTTCTCCCAGAAGAGAAGAGCCTTAGGATATACATAAGGTCACCATAAGAGTTAATGTTAATCAATCTGAGTCAGATTGCTGAAGCTGCAGGGTAAAATCTGATTATCCTCGTGAGTATCTGATTATTGTTTGGTTTTTAATCCATGCAGATTCGTCCTGACCGTCAAACTTTGTACTGGAGCGCTACCTGGCCAAAGGAGGTCGAGCAACTGTCAAAGAAGTTCCTTTATAACCCATACAAAGTAAGATATTTTCATGTTTGTACATGTTATCACTTTTTCATTTCATTCCTCTGTATGTTGAAATGGTTGTGTTTTTATTTTAGTCTATTAAGCAAGACATGTGATTTTGTTCATGTATCATGTTTGTATTTCGTGAAAACTACAACTATATATTGAAGATCAAATTAACAGTTTCTGTATGTGCAGGTGATTATAGGTTCTCCAGATTTAAAAGCTAACCATGCAATACGTCAATATGTTGACATTGTTTCTGAAAAGCAGAAATATGATAAGTAGGATGTGTTCTACCTTTTTTGTATCCCTCCTATCTTCATCACCTCATCATGTCAGAGGACCACCTGATGGAGTTATCTTATTTGTCTTTATTGTCCAGATTAGTGAAGTTGCTGGAGGACATCATGGATGGCAGCAGAATACTGATATTCATGGATACCAAGAAAGGATGTGATCAAATCACTAGGCAGCTCCGCATGGATGGTTGGCCTGCACTATCAATTCATGGAGATAAAAGTCAAGCTGAAAGGGATTGGGTGCTGTCGGAGTTCAGATCTGGAAAGAGTCCTATTATGACTGCAACAGATGTTGCAGCCCGTGGTTTAGGTACAAAGACTTGTGCTGAATCAAATATTTGGTGAACATTTTTATCAGTATAGGAAATTGAAGTAGTTGTTTGACTCTAGTTGTGGAAATTGGCAGTATTTTTTAAAGTTAGTTTAGCTTCTTTCAATTTTGTATTTTTGAATAAATACTTTGTCTTTTTAATTTTCCTTTTCTGCTCCTTTTTTCAAGCCATCTTTGATTGTTAGATCTTGTGTTCATTTGTTGACATATTATCACCTTTATAGTCAGATCATATAAATTTCCTCTTATGCAAGCAACTTATTAGCATCTGGACCAAATAGTCTTATGTCAACTTGACATGCTAGTTTTCCATGTCTGTGCTGCAATTCAGGCTGGCAATTTTCTTTATAAAGGGTTAATCTCTACATAAATTGTCTGCCTTCCTAAATTAGAACTGATTTTTACCGCAGGTGGTGAATCTGATGCCAATTATTAGTTGTTCTTAACTTTCTTTTGTGTTCATTAGAAATAAAAGGCATCTCTTTTGACAGATTACTTCAAATTTTATGGTTAAAACCATTGAATTCTGTCTTCTTTGCATATTGATTTGACCTGCCATTAGGCTGTGCAAAGAAAAAACTCCTCTCTGCTTTAAGAGTTGGCTCTTGTACCTACTTATATAATTAATACGATGTCACTTTTAAATTCACACCAATAGCTGTGTATGTTGATCCTTAATAATGTTTTTTGTTCATAGATGTGAAGGATGTGAAGTATGTGGTAAATTATGACTTCCCGGGATCTCTCGAGGACTATGTTCATCGCATTGGTCGGACTGGGAGAGCTGGTGCAAAAGGAACTGCATACACATTCTTTACAGCTGCTAATGCCAGATTTGCTAAGGAACTTATAACCATTCTTGAGGAAGCTGGACAGAAAGTTAGTCCTGAATTGGCAGCAATGGGACGCGGTGCACCTCCTCCACCATCAGGTTAGTTGACTGGATAAATTATAATTGGGATTGCATGTATATATACATATATTGGTTCCCTACCCCCCTCCTTTTGCTGAAGTTTATCTGTCTCAATTATGCCTGGATGATGTGGGACTTCCACATTTTTGGGTAGATTGGAGTATGTTTTTGAGTGTTCTCACCTAGATCACATACATAATGACTAATTCCAAAGAACAGCTTTTAAAGAGGGCAGAGATTGATGACCAAGGAGTGATATATGAGAGAAACAAAGTAGAGTGTTCTCAAGAGGAGAGATGTTTACTCATCTTGCCCCGTGCGCCTATTTACAGTAGTTTAGACTAGGGTAAATTTTAAACCTTAACATACCGGTGTAAACCTGTAAAACAAATTGACATAACATGAACTACTTTTTTTCAGTGTAAAACTCTAGGCAACATAATGAATCACTTGTCTTGTAAACACCTCTTCATGATAAATTTTTGCGTGAAACTATTGCCAGGGTAAAAAGCCTTTTGCATGAATCCAAAGGGATATATTACCTGCTCCTCTTGGCCTGATGCATTCACCAAAACTGAATCTTATTCCTAGCACCTATTATGGTAGCTTCCAGAGGTAGTTATCCTGAAATTAAGGTAGTTAAAAGGCTTGCGAGGAACTGTAGTGGTGTCTAGGTCAATTGTGCTCAAAGTGCAAATGTTGGGGAGGAGAGCTTGTTCAAATTTATAGCATGATTGGTTTTCCATTGTGCACAAGTATGCATCAGTAAACGTCTGCCTATTTTTGTGTATAGATGGGTTTATGAAACCTCCTTTATTTATCTCTACAACAATCAATCAGGTTATGGAGGTTTCCGTGGGAAAGGTTATGGCAGTGTTCGCCCATGGAGCTGATTGATGGAGGTGGGGAGCAAGTTGACTGATGAACACCCCCAGAGAATCATTCCCTAGGCGTTACAACTGACACATTGTATGTTCCTACTTGCAAAATAGTGTTAACTTGTAAGAATAGTGGTAGCATTTTTTTGTCATTAGGCTCTTCTATATTTTTTTCAGTTTATTTCTTTCAAAAGTCATGGAACATGGAGAAGCTACGTATCTCTGTACCATCAAACAATTGTTTATACTTGATAGTTCATACCACAACAATCCATTTTGCAAGAAACAAGCATGAATTGAATTAGTTCATTGTGTTTCCTTATTAGATGGAAAAAGAAACTGTTGATAGATATCTGCAGACTGCAGCTAGAGAGTCTCAGTGCACATAGGGAACCTGTGTTCTCCTATTTTAAACTTTGACCCATTTAAAGAGTAACCTTATTGTCACAATTTTACACTAAAAAAAACAACTATTAATTATTTGAAGTTGGAATGTAAGGGGAAAAAATATACTACTTTCACCTTCAAGCTACATCAGCATATAGAGGGGAAAAAAGGGGGGGTAAATCTTGAATCTTTTTAATATTTAAGGTGATTTTGATCCATTTTAATTAAGAGTAACTTAATTTTTACGAGGCCCTTAATGCATTAGATAACAGAACTTTTAGTCGTTGAAATTGGATGGATGAAAAGAATGAATTACTTCCACCTTCAAACAAATCCACAAATATCTAAAGGTGAATTTAAGTAATTGCATTTTGTTTTGTTCCCATACTTTTTCTCACCTAAATCTTCATTACCTTTTGGTGAAGATTATCTTACAGCTCCAAAAAGAATAATTTCTATTGTGCTGATTTTTTATTTTTTAATATTAATTAATTATTTTTTAATTATATATATATTTAAAAAATTTTATGTTTTGAATTTTTTTAAAATTTTTTATGTTGCTTGTACTATTTATTCATAATTTTTTAAAAAAAATTTTAAAAATATATATAAAAATAATTAATTAATATTAAAAAAATTAAGACAAAATAAAAAATTAACTTGGTAAATGTTATTCGGATAGTTAAAATCTTTTTATAATTAAAAAATTTAGTGAATAAAATATATTATGAGGTGTTCCAAAATGCACAATATTGTAAGTTAGATCTTTTGAACACCTTATTCTTACATGTTTTTCTTAATTTACCTTCTGAATGTTCACACTTTTATAATAAAATTTAAAATTTAATTATAACTAGTATTATTAAAATTTGTAAATATTTTAGAGAAAATTATTCATTGGACACCAAATTCTTATATAATATCTTGTAGTGTTCATATTTTTTTTACTTTTTATAAAAAATAATTATTCAATTATAAAAAATAATTATTTTATTATAATTATAATAAAATAAAAATAAATATTTTGTATAAAATTTAAAAAAGGATAAACAGTATTTTACACTATATAAGAATTTGGTGATTTATTAAATATTAATGAATATTTTTTTAATATTTTATTTATAAAGACATTAATATTAAATATACATGTTACATTACGAATTAATTTTAGTAATTTATTTATAAAAAAACAATTTCATTTTTAACACAATTATTTTATTATAAAATATAATTATTCTGATAACAAATTTTTTTTTTAAAAAAAAGTACGTCCTAGCACATAATTTAGCCTAAAAAAAATCATGTTTTAAACTTTTTTCCATGTACATCTCTCAATAATAAGAGCGAAAAATTTGAAAAAGAGTTCTAAACGAAAAAATAGGTGGCAAGCCCAACCATCGCTTGTTAGCTGTTAGGGTATAGAGGAAAAAATTACAGTAGCTGAAGCACGCTGGTGCGGTAGAGCAGTCGTGCATGGTGGAAAGGTGCTACAGATATCAGTAACAATGAGTGAAGGTGAAGGTCCAAAGCTCTACGCCTCCAAGCCCCGAAAAGGTCACCTCACCTTTCTTTCTCTGAAGAAGCAAAAAATGATTTTTTTTTGTTTCGAAAAGTTGTGAAAGCGATTTTTGAATCTCTTACTTTGGTTTCAAGTTACTGATTTTGGGGTTTTGGTATCTGATCATTGATTTGTTCGTGTTGTTGGAAACAGAGCAACTCAAGCAATTTCGAGAACAACAAAAAGTGAAGGACTTCTCCTCGCCGTCATCAGATATGGGGACCCAGTCGCCGCCTCCGCCGCCCAAGGAATCGTTTGCTCGGCGCTACAAATTCATCTGGCCTATGCTTTTGGCTGTAAATCTTGCCGTTGGAGGTCATTTTCTTCACCCAATTGCTCAACGACAACAAATTCGTTTTTGAGTCAGCTAGTTCTACGTTGTTACTTGTTAGTAATGCGGAAAATTATGAAGTGGGTTTTAAAGAGGTTACGTTAAAGAGGATCTATAATTTCTGTGCTGCTTAACAATAGTGTGTGCATGAGTATTTGTTGCTAGGATGGAGATATAGGAGGTTTATAGTCCCTTTCCACTAAACAATTTTGAATTGTTCTGAGAGCTTTTTTTTTTTTAAATACGGATTGGGTTGTTATTTAATTATAAGTTATGGGAGAAAATCTAATTGTTTGGGTTTAAACTTCATGAGGTAGCATCAAAGGAATATATGATTCCGTTACACTTATTAAGAGAGATGGAGAAGGCTAAATTAACAGAGTTTAGTTGGCCTAGCAATATGCGATGGATTAGTACTTTTGTTTAGCTCCTCATACATGGTAAAAAGGCCCCAGAAATAATCTTATGATATTAGTTGAGCCGGGCAAATATAGACCCTTGTTTTCTTCTTTGTTCTAACAGATCACTTGCCGGTGATGGTAAGTGTTGGATGATATAGCAAATTGGAGAAAATATTTCAATAACTCAGATGGGAATCCTAATGATTAGTTATATCTCTAGTTGGTTTCAGTCTGTTGTGGATTCAATGGTGCTCATATTGTGGGATTGTCTTTGTTCATTGTCCTATAAAGATGCAGCAAGACATTTGTGCGTTGCTCAATTATTTTAATTTGTAATTGTATTATCTTTTGTGGGTTTTTGTAGAGCATGTTGGGGTGGGGGGATACCGACATTCTTTGCCAAAATTTTGAATAAATATAACATTCTGTATTGTTTTTAAGAAAAAAAAATTCAGGTTCATTGCAACTGTTGTTTCCAATTTGTCTACTTTGACCTTGAACGTAAAATTGAGGGTTCTAAGCACGGAATGTGTTTAAACTCTGTCCTTTTAACTATCTTACAGGAGTAGTAGCTTTCACTGTCTTCAATTTTTTTTTTTCTTTTTTCATTCTTTATCTTTTACCTTCTGAACTTAATTTTGAATGCTTTCTGTTATGTCTTCTCAATTAAAAAAATTTATTCGCAGGGATTCTGTAGTATTTGGTTTTGCCTCCACAGAAGTTAGTCCATATAATCAGCACTGTCTAAACTTGTTCTGTTGCTAATATGCAATTTAGCTTTGTCATTTGTGAGACTTTACTTTGAGCTGTTTTATATCGGTTTTATACATTTAACTGCGTTTTCCTATCATTCTTGATACTTGAATTAAACCTTGAGGCAAATGCACGCTTCCTATACCTTTGCTTTTGAAGACCTTGAACTTGGGGTTAATAATCTTTAGGTTCTATCGTACAACATTCACTTGTGACATGCGGGTGGGGAGTGAGATTGTAAGTTGAAAAACCATTGGACTTGAGTGTGACTAACTAGTGAAATAAATTCCCATGGATCAGGAACAGGATATTTGACTTTGTTTAAGGATGCATATTTATTAATTCTTATAAAATTTCCAAAACAGAAATGGCCAAGTTTGAGGAATTCTTATTCTTTTAATATGATAGTGTTGGAGTTTCTACTTTCTAGTAGCATCATTCAAAACACCAGTATACTAGTTTCCTAATTATATTAACCTTCAAGTGTTTTATCCATGTTAATGCAACAGATGGTTTTGAGAATTTTAAAAATTGTATTCAAAATGTATCACTTTGTTTTATTGATTCATTGAATCAATATTTGACAAAACAAGATATTTAAGCTCATAGCTTAATCACATTCAATAGTGTATTACAGATTACAACTTACTGTAGTTATTATAATTTCAAAATTTATAAATTTATCTAAACATGTACAGATTGGCAGAAGATTAATGGACCCTTACTTTTTCAATTTTACTAAACTAAAATATATGAAAAGATAAAATGTAATTTGCACCAAATGGATGTATTCAAATGTAACTTCACAGTAATTGTTATAAATCTTATGGAAGATGACTGAGTAAATAGCTTATCTGTATATAAGCTCAGCCAGAAACCATAATTGCAATCAATGTCAAGTTCATGTGAATGAATATAGATGATAGAGAAGAAAAGGTCCAAGATGAAAGGAATACGAGATTGATTTCTTGTATTACTTTTTATATTCCAACTTCCCAATGTTTTAATATTTGCTGAGTCATTATACGCGGCTGCAAAATGTTATAATGATTTAAAATCTGAAGTTAGCTTACATGTAGAGTTAAATTAATTAGCACCAAATAGGATTTATCATACCCAACATTATTATTCACCAACTCATGTAGCAAAAGTTGTTGAACAATCTTGTAACTGCTATATTCTCTAATGATAATCTAGCTAAATCTGGTAATATGTATGGCTTCTCAACGAAGTTTAGACAAAACTGAGAATGTACAGGAATATAGTTTGTCACTGTTTTAGTAGTTTTTGATGAAATGATTACTCTGCTAGTTAGCATGTTGTAGTTTCAGACTTGGTTTGCTGATCACAACTTTGGTCTACTTGTTTTATGTTAAATGTGTAATCTATTGGAAATTTCCTATCTTAATTTAGTTGCTTGATATTAAACTTATGGTTGTTTGAACTCTATAGCTTATTTGTTTATGAGGACAAAGAAGAAAGATACAGATGTAGAGGAACAGCATGCGACTCCCATTTCAACTAAAGATGCTACAGCTCACGTTGCCGAAACACCTGTGTCTTCACTGCCCATTACAGAGCCTGTGGTCAAACGAGAACCAATTGCAGAGTACCAGCAGCGTGAACTGTTCAAGTGGATGTTGGAAGAGAAAAGGAAGGTCAAACCAAAAGATCCAGAGGAGAAGCGAAAAATTGATGAAGAGAAAGCTGTTCTGAAACAGTTCATTCGGGCTAAGTCTATACCAAGTATCTAGGTGTTCCTCACAACAAAAAAGCATTTGTATTCAAATATACTTCAATTGATTCCTCCAATGCTTCTCTTCTCTGTTTACTTGCTCTATTGGTGATGAAGCTTAGATGACGTTTGTGGAGACTTAACAATGATCAATGTACAGATTATGTCCGATAATGTCATTTGCAAAAGTTTTGGGCTTTGGTTTTTCTGATAAGATGGTTTTTAAAGAAGTTGGTGGCAATTGGTGTATAATAGGTTAGTTGCTTGCTCTGTCCATGGGTCTGACAAATGCTACTGTTCTGTTAAATGGATTTGTTTATATTCAAAAGAGCCATGCATAAGAGCGAGATCTAAGTTAGAGCCATCAGCATTGGGCAAGCGCAGAGGTGGATGAACCTGCTTGCTTATGTGATCTCAACTCTCTAGGCATAAAATCAGGTGCAAAATAAAAGCCTGCACAGTGAACTTAAATATATTGAATCTGAGAGTTTACTGGAAGTACCCTTCATGGCAAACGTTATGCAAAGATCTGGGAATATGACATCTGCCATTAATCAGCTTCCAAATAAGTACACCATCGTTCCAGAAATTCAGATCCATACCTTTCTGAGTTAACTGTATCTTTATTAGGATGTTCAATTTTGTGAATAGTATCCTCCTGATTGAGCTAGTCTATCATTCTATGGGTGTCTTAGTGTCTACATGAATATACATTGGAACTTTCTCAATCAATTTCTCTCTTTAATCTCATTGGTTATTTCCAATTTCCCAATATAAGCATATTCTCCAGGTTTGAGCACTGAAACTAGAGAACCACATGGTCCTGCACAATTTCCAAAAAGGATGCGGACAAGGCACTGTGCAGACTGGACCGCTTCCCACAACGTGCAAGCTTCCATTACCAAGCCAACCACCGAATAGGTCATTTCCCGAACTCCAAGTCTATCTTAAAATACGTCCTTAAAATAATGAGAACATGCAGATCATGGTCCAAGTTTCTCAAACTTCATAGAATATACAAATATATCCGAATTATTTTCTGGGATTCTTATAGATGTATAATTAAATAAACAAATTTTCAAACGAGACAGAGTAAGAGGGGCGAATAATCTCTGATGCTATGATGATATTATAGTATGAATGTTGAATTTAGACGCTTAAACCTAGGTTAGGTAGTTTAAAGTTTAAACCAAGAGATTAAAGCTAAGCTGATGAATTAAATTTAGCAATAGAAAAAACATTAATAATAAAGAGATGGGCCATTGTGAAATTAATATATAAAAAAATTAAAGGAAGTGTGGGGCAACAGTCAAAGAGAGGTTTATAAAAGCTTAACAAAAGTTGGGCACCCATATGAAATCTCTCCATGGAAAAGAGATGGTTTACTTTTAAATACTTGCTTTGTCACTCTTATTTGTGCTTGGTCCAATTAAAAGAATATACCACCACTCCCCAATACCTTTCATTAAGAATCACTCACATAATGGAAGAGTAATACTTCTAAAGAGAAGGAAGGCACATGTGGTCTCTAGGATATAATATGAGAAAGGAAAGATGGTAACATGAGAGGGTTTTTTTGGGGAGGGGGGGGGAGGAGAGATATTGGATTGGGAAATTATTTAGAAGGAGAGAGAGAGAGAGAGAGAGAGAGAGAGAGAGAGAGAGGAATAAAAGTTTTGAGGCGGGGGATGATGATGATGGAGGAATGTGGTTGGACTTATTGAGTCTCACATGAACGCACGAGGACACCAAACTGCCACTGCCAAAGGAAGAGGGACGCCTTAATCCACAGTGCCACGAGAACAATCATGCCTTTGTGGGGACTTCCCTATTTCTTTTGTAATTGTATATGAAAACCAAGTTATAAACTAACAAACTTCATAATTCACGATCTGAGATACAAAAAGCTTTGTCTATCACCTTAATTTTTTTCACTGATGAAACCCGAATTTGACCCAACACTGCAAATGAACTTATTAGGCCAAAACCATGGGCAAAAAACTGAGGCACTCCATCCTAAAATACAGAAATACAGCTACTATCCTTGAGAAGCTTTGAGAGTATATTACTTTATATAGCTTCCTAGGTTTCTTGACTAAGATTGAACCTAGTGTCTATTCTAGTAAGAATAAATAGATATTTTACCAGAGAAATGAAAAGGTCCATAGATACACGGAAGCAGAGTTGAATTGTTTATCTAAGCTATAGCTAAAACGTTGTCAAATATGATCAAACCTTGCTAGGGAGTAGGGTCTCTTTGAGCTGTCTTTCTATGGGTCTATGGCTCGATCCATCTGGGAAGTTGTGACAGAGAATAAGGTATTACGCTGAAACCGACATTCTCAACCCGATTCAAAGAAAAATTTATTGACCCAGTTAAGTCTGAAGCAGTAAAAAAATTCTCTTTGGCTTGGCAATTAAGAATTGAAGGCAATCCATATTGCTTAGTTTATTATGCTTTTCTCAATGCATAAATATGAATATTAAATATCCTCTCTAACAGAAAGGTTGGCTCAAACTATACAAAACCTCTCTCTCTTACACACCTACACACACATGCACACTCATTCTTCCATTAAAAAACGTTGTTATTGCTGTGGCCACCATATGATTACGCATATTTAAGCCAAAGCTAGTCGTATTATAGAGAGCGTGCGTGCGGGAAAATAATGGATAGTATCTGGATTGTGTTTGTGACAGCATTTCTCTTGTCCACTCTAATCCTCTACAGGAACAGGTTTAGACTCAAATCAAAGTACAGAAATCAACTTCCACTAGGCACTCTTGGGTGGCCTTTTATCGGCGAAACCATCGAGTTTGTTTCTTGTGCTTACTCTGATCGCCCTGAGAGCTTCATGGACAAGCGAGGCCGCAGGTAAGTTTATTAGTAACTACTTTTAGTACCTGTTATGATTTTTCATGCACCACAAGCATGAAGTTCATTTTACAGTAATTCAGCTTAATTCCTGGTTATTCATACTTTTGGTGTCATTTTCACTTAGCACGTTAGCTTGAGGTTCTGCCACCATACATCTCACTTGGACTTCTAAAGGTCATGCTAAAAAGCTGCTATAGCATTAGTAGTAGTCATGGGAAAAACTAAGAGAGTCATCTGGGACAATTATGATACAAGTGAAGCTTCAAAGTTTACTATTTCTTGGTTTTGAAGGCAGAAATGAATCTACAAACATGATTGTTGACAAAGATTTGGGTGTGTTGCAGGTATGGCAAGGTGTTTAAGTCACACATATTTGGAAGCCCCACTATTGTTTCCACGGATGCAGATGTTAATAAATTTATTCTGCAAAGTGATGCAAAGGTTTTCGTTCCTTCTTATCCGAAATCTCTTACTGAGTTGATGGGGGAGTCTTCTATTTTGCTTATCAATGGAAGCCTGCAGAGGAGAATACATGGACTTATTGGAGCTTTCTTCAAGTCTCAACAGCTTAAGGCTCAGATCACCAGAGATATGCAGAAGTATGTCCAAGAATCAATGGCAAAATGGAGGGAGGACTACCTAATATACATACAAGATGAAGCGAAAAATGTTTGTTCAGTTTCCTTCTCTCTCTGCGGTTGTGTGTGTGCGTCTATCTCTCTCTGCCTCTCCCTCCCACGTGGTGTTGGGGTCAGAGTCTATCTCCAAAGTTCGAACTTTTATCTTTACCTCCGAGCTTACGGTGACTTCTTGAGAAGAGTTCCAACAGACAAAATAAATCAAAAGATTCTCCCACTCTTAAATCCATCTCTGGCTTCTTGCTCCATTTTAAAGTTGTTTTCTGAGAATAACTGTTCCAAAGTTGTATGATAACCATCTTTGTTTCTCTTTCTCTCATTATGTTTTCGTATGAGTTGTAAAAGTCATTGTTGATGCTTGAACTGTCTCTCTGGTTCGTACTTAAATTTCAAGATGATATAGCTAGAAAGTAAAAAATCCAGTTGTCTTTATGGGGCTCATAATCATTTTGCATGAATGATGTTGCCTTGAAAATGAGATTCACAATTATGATGTTACGCTCCTTTTTTAAGATGCCAACAAGTACCTCTTTTTTTGTCTCTAGATTGCCTTTCAAGTACTAGTGAAGGCATTGATTAGTTTGGATCCAGGTAAAGAAATGGAGCTTCTAATGAAACATTTTCAAGAATTCATCTCTGGCCTCATGTCTTTACCCATAAATCTCCCTGGAACTAAACTTCATCAATCTTTACAGGCAAGTATATTAGAGACTGCTTTCTTTTACTATTTTATGCTAAGCCTGTTAGTAATGACTTGACTTTTGGTTTTAGGCAAAAAAGAAAATGGTCAAATTGGTACAGAAAATTATAAAAGCTAGAAGAAACAGTGGCATCACCAAAGTTCCACAAGATGTAGTGGATGTGCTACTAAATGACGCAAGTGAGCAATTGACAGATGATTTAATAGCAGATAATATGATTGATATGATGATTCCAGGAGAGGACTCTGTGCCAGTTCTTATGACTCTAGCTGTAAAATATCTATCGGAATGCCCTGCTGCTTTGCAAGAATTAACGGTATGCCATATCATCTCAAATGGAATTACAGTAAATTCGTTTTACCGTAATATCAGAAAATTACATCGTCATAAGCATTGCCAGTTTCTAATTAGTCTCATTCTTATTGATTTGGTTAGTGGTCATCCACTGGGATCCTATTGGACGAGTTTAAAAGTAGAATAACTTTTTGTTATTTTAATATATAAAAGTCATATTTTGTGACCATTATGTCCTTTTTCATTATTGTCCTTTCATTTCTGCTTTGCTATCAAAGATTTAATTTAAAAAAAAACAAATAGGCACAAGTAGTCAATAGGGGGGGGGGGGGTCTGTCGACCCTGCTATACTAGCTACATGATAAGGAATCCACAAAAGGGGGACCAACATCACACTCATGGAAATTTGATCTGCATATTTAGGAAGACTGCAATTCATTCTTGATAAATGATCAAAGACTTTTGATAGATAAGTAGGATTTTTTTTCCCCTTCCCATTCGCCAATGCTTTGAATTATCTGGTTGGTATTAGGATAAGTCACCTATCATTTTCGTTTGCTCCATATCACATACGACATGTGGCTTTGCAGAAAGTCTTAGAACTAATTTCCTGATTAGGTTTCGTAAATGATTTTGAATGATCCTCAGGAGGAAAATATGAAGCTTAAGAAACTCAAAGATCAGCTTGGGGAGCCCTTGGCTTGGAGCGATTACTTATCATTGCCATTTACTCAAACAGTAAGTCACGTAGCTCCTCATCAAAGTAAAAAAAAACATTATTTTTTTAAACTAATTCATGTGTTCTATTTCAATAGGTGATTACAGAAACTTTGAGGATGGGGAATATTATAATTGGTGTAATGCGAAAGGCCATGAAAGATGTTGAAATAAAAGGGTATTTAATACCAAAAGGGTGGTGTGTTTTCGCATATTTTAGATCAGTTCATTTAGATGACAGTAACTATGACTGGCCTTACCAATTCAATCCATGGAGGTGGCAAGTAAGAGAACCCTCTTTTTTTTAAGTATAAAGTTTGTTTCAATTATATGTTAGTGGTTTAGATATAAGTGATGATTTAGGAGAATTACAGGACAAAGACATGAGCGGTTGCAATTTCACTCCTTTTGGAGGGGGACAAAGGCTGTGCCCTGGTCTTGACTTGGCCAGGCTGGAAGCTTCCATCTTCCTATACCAATTTGTTACTCAATTCAGGTAATGATACTACACTTAGTTCTAATGAGATAACATTTAATAGTGAGCCATTATTAAATGTTATCATTCCCAAATTTAGGACTTCCCCTTTATTGATCTCCCTGTTCCATAGGAGCAAAGGCAAAATCATAACAGAAGACATGGAACTTTCTGCCATTCTGAGAGCCAGTGGCTTTGAGAAGGGTTTTTTCTTTGCTTTTATAAATCCACTCATGCTTTTCTCTTTTATAATTAATTTTGCGACCAGAAAATAATAGATTCCACCTATATATCCAAGTGGGTTTCTTGCATATGGACAAAGGTCAATCATGCAGAAAAGTAGTAAAGTTTATGGGGCCGAAGACCTCTCACACTCCATCAGAAAAAGCCATGTGATACTAATCTTTTATGGTGTATTATTTGTTAACAAACTTCGTATCAAATTGCTACCAAAGCGACAGGTTGTCTTCATTGTGAGGGAAGTTATGATTCTTTCTGAAACTCACTGAATCCTGACTTACCAAACTATAGGATTTTGAACCATCCTGCCATTCACCAGTTCCTTGAGTTTACAGGCATATAAAAAAAAAAGAATTGACTGGTCAAGTGCCCCCAATCTAAGTATTTGTCTTCTTCTTGATGATGCCAGTGGCACACAATCTCCAAGCAGCCATTAAAAAAAGAAGGGGGGAAGGGGGGTGGGACTGGACCAACATGAATAGTCCATTCGGAGCCAACTGTTCAAGACACAGAATGTTACTTAGTTCGAGAAGTCTATTGTAACTGTTCTTTTTTTTCTTTTCTTAGCTAGAAACGGGTTTGCCTGTTGTTAACAAAGTTTTTCATGCGTTATAATATTCCTTAGGATTATAGGTTTTGGATTCTTATGGCACATGGTTCCATGAAGATATGGCCTTAAAAATGGAAAAAGATACTACAAGGAGTGATCTTGGTCAAATTAGGTTAGGTGGACACAAAGCCCTTGATGAATTTAGTCAAGGACCCTAAAACTAAGGGATTTGCTAGGTCTGCATAATATACAATCCTATAGTTTTTATTTTTGTTTCCCCCCCTTTTCTAACACGGTAACACCTCCGAAGTAGTCCTTTGCTCTGATTAGCTTACTTTAACCATTTAAATAAAGAACAAATATTATTTATCAATACCATATAGACATCTTAAAATTTAATGTTTCACATGCAGATGGTTTGCAGAAGAAGATACGATTGTGAACTTCCCCACTGTAAGAATGAAAAGGAGAATGCCAATATGGGTAAGAAGAGTGGAATCTTGAGCTGCTTTGGTGAAGGAAAACATGAAGTAACTTCTCTATATTAGCACAGTGCAACCAGTATATGCACAGACAAATTGCAGAAGAAAAGGGGGGCCAAGAAGTGGTTGGCCTGTGTGAACACACGTGTGGGAAGCTTCATAAGCTTAATGAATTTGTCCCCTTGCTTTAGTCTTTGCAAGTAAAGACAATAAAAAGCTTGATCTTTTTAGGGACCCATGAGTTAGGCATTTACTTTTCACCAATTCTTCTTTCCGATTTTACCTACCTAGTATATGCACAGATGTAATGAAAAGGTTGATTGTAAGGGGCAGCACTCATTCTTGTTTTTGAATCAGAGTTTCTTTTTTTCCTTTCTCTTCCCACTTTTTTGTACTTTTTTCCTCTTTTTCTTTCTTTCTTTGGGAGAGGGAAGAGGGGGAAGGATTAAATAGATTAGTAAAGTGGGTATGAACATTAATAGTCTACGGGTCCCATAATATAATGAAGTGCATAGGACAACTTGCTGGAAGTCCATTTAAACCCTGCATAATTCATATTTTAGATAGGGATGATTGGAGTAGGAAAGTGAGTATACTAGGAGGCCCACCGCACATCAGTTTGGTCTGTGAAGCAGCTTCATCTGTAAAGACGCCAAGAGCATTTTATGGGTTTGAGATTCTAGATCTTCCATTCTTGAACTCCTCTTGATAAGTTCATGTACAAATTGTACTTTTGGTTCAACTAAAAAAACAGTAATAATGCTCTCTGGGATTTTTCTTATTGAGAAAAGATAGTCCATGTGTTTAACAGAAATTTGGATTACTGACAGATTACAAAATCTTATTTACTCATTTTATCAGTCAATATTTAAGTAAGGGTTTCATTAAGAATGCTCAAGTTATTAGTGTTGTGTATGGAAATCGACTTAATTTTATTGTGAGTAACATTGCTCCACAATAAACACCTCTTCCCAAAAGTATAAAGTACTTGTCCCCTGCTTGGTCAAAGTACAAAGTATACTAGATATATTGTTGTCTAACTTTCTCTTTATTAGTTTATTTGACTGAAGTATAATCAAGTTTCTTAACACTATTAGCGCCATCTGAAAAACATATTGGACTTTTTTGTTAATATGGCAATTTTTGGTTAGCTATGTCTAGAAGAAGATAAAAGATATTATTCTCCCTTTTATCTCTTTCAGCTTTTAAAAATGTGTCTCGAAGGAAATGCTAGTTCCTACTTATGTAATAAAAGTTCATAACATATTATAACCACATTCCTGTTTTTAATTTTTTATCCTAATAAAACAAGTTCCAATTCAATTTTTTATGTGTTAAATCTTGTTTTAGATACATAGATAATAAATCGATCATGGGTCAGGTTACATACTTTTTTTATTGTTTTTAAAAGTGGTCTAAGTTTGATGTCTAAAGATTTTATATACAATAAAATTCAAATTTTAATCCATCATGAAGTCTAATAAGGTATTTAGTATACTATGATTTTACATATGGTATCTTGGATATTATGGTATGGAATATTAAGTAATAAGATACCATAAATTTTAAAATTTTCATGTTTAGTATGACAATTAAAAATTATTAAAAAATGATACAATTAAATTTTTTTTAAAGTTTTCAAAGCTAAAATTGGTGTAACGTGAAATTTTCATAATTTTTTAGTAGCATGAGATACTACTTATAGTGGTATCTTGAATGATACTAGCATGTTAGATAATAACATATCAAACACGAATATCTTATATGTCTGATATCATCTAAGATAGTAAGGTCATGATAACAATATACACAATTGTTGTCACTTGTTTGTGAGTTTACACATTACCGAAGTAGTTACTTACACCTACTCAAAAATCAAAGCAAAAATAACACAAAAAATTAACTTAGTGATTTAGGAGGTGTACTCTCTATTTTAATTATTTGAGTTCAAATCTTATAACCATCACTTATGAGAATTTATTTTTCTAAATGTACAAAGTTAACATAGAGGGTATACCCTTAAAATTGCTCAGAAAAACTTAATCTCAATTGACGATTAAGATAACCTTACAATATAAAAAAGAAAAAAAATCCAAGTGGAAAGTGCAATAGTGGACTGGGTGTTTTAGGCCTAGAAGGTAGTAGGTATGGACTGGCCTGTAGAATTGGAGTTCAGCCTATTGAACTTTAGGCCTAGGAAAACAGTCCATTGGGATGAAATGTTTTGCATGGGCCTTCACCTACTTGGTAAACACTGAACCAAACCTGCAGAAGCAATATATAGGGCTGATTGGAACGGTTTTTGTTTTATTGTTTTTAAAAATAGTTTTTGAAAACAACTCTGAAAAATAGTTTTATAGAATAAAAAAACAAAAAACTTGTTTGGGTAAAAATATTTTTCATCAGTGTTTTTTCATGTTTTTTAGAAAACAGATGACAA
>JASKGM010000014.1:1529742-1546756 GCA_034509205.1 Ceratonia siliqua | reverse complement strand
ATTGTTTGCCTTTGCCACGTGCCTCCATGTCATTCTCCTTTATGCCCTTAGCCCTTCTGGAATATTTCAGGATGACTAGGGGTCTATCAGCACACTTCACAATGAGCCACATAATTCTCAATATCCTTATTTATACCCACCCAATACCATTGATTAGCAAGGCGTTGGTAAGTCTTGGAAGCTCCCAAATAGCCCCTAGCAGGGCTGTCGTGAAAGGTCTATAGCAACATGGTTTTAAGGGGAGAAGATTTAGGCACCACTAGTTGGCCATTAAACAAAAGCTGCCCCTGGTTTATGGAAAAGGCAGCAGGGTGATCTTCTCCTTGAGATACGGCCTGCTTGATTCTAGACAAGTCTAGGTCTTACTCAACTTGCTGTTGTAACTCACTTAAATCCCATGGTTCTTGGACGCTCAACACTTGTAAGGTAGCTTTGGGATTTCGGCGAGATAGGGCATCAGCTGCCTTATTGTCAAGGCCTGGTTGATATTGTATATCAAGATTATATCCAAGGAGTTTGGATAACCATCTCTGATGCTCCTCATTGAAAAGTCGTTGCTCAAGTAAATATTTGAGACTTTGTTGATCGGTGAACCACAAACCTCCTCCCAATCAAGTAGGGACGCCATTTCTGAATGGTGAACACTATAGCCATTAATTCCTTTTCATAAACTAATTTGAGACGGGCTCTTGGAGTTAGAGTGTGGCTATAATATGCTATCAGCCGCTGGTTTTGTATAAGGACAGCTCCTAACCCAAAGCGACAAGCGTCAGTCTCAATAATAAAAGGTTGCGAAAAATCTGGAAGTGCTGAAAACCGGTGCAGCAGCCATTGCTTGTTTCAACTGAAGGAAAGCAGCCTCTGCCTCCGAATTCCACCCAAAATTGTCTTTCTTGAGCTGATTTATCAGTGGCCAAGCAATCTTGCTATACCCCACCACAAATTTGCAGTAATACCCCATGAGTCCAAAAATTCCCCGAAGCTCTCTCAAATTAGTAGGGGTCAGCCAATCAAGCATAGCCGCCACCTTAGCCTGATCCGCAGCGACCCCCTCTGTAGAAATAATAGGTCCCAAATACTCTATGTTGCTACTCAAATTCACATTTTTTGGCATTTGCAAATAACTAATGCTGTCTCAACAGTTCTAAAACCAATCTGAGATGCTGCTCGTGTTCCTCCATTGAGGTGCTATAGACGAGTATATCATCAAAGAAAACCAATACAAAGCGCATCAAAAATGGTCTCAAGATTCCATTCATTAGTGATTGAAAAGTGGCTGGAGCGTTGGTGAAGCCAAATGGCATAACTAAAAATTCAGTGACCTTCGTGAGTTTGTAAGGCCGTCTTTGGGATGTCACTCACTTGCATGCGAATCTGATGATATCCGGATTTGAGGTCAATTTTTGAAAACATAGGGGTTCTCATGAAGTTCATCTAGTAGCTCATCTATGATAGGGATAAAGAATTTGTCTGGAACCGTGGACTTTTTTATAGCTCTATAATCGACACAAAGGTGCCAACTCCCATCCTTTTTATGAATGAAGGATCGGACTTCAAAAATGACTGGTACTATGCTGTATAATCCCTGCTCCCAACATCTCTCCCACCAACTTCTCAATCTTATCCTTTTGAGCTTGGGGGTACCGATAAGGTCGAACATTAATGGGTGGTGTGCCATCCTTTAATATGATAGCATGATCTCAGTTTCTCGGGGGAGGAAGGCCCTTCGGAGCTTGAAAAACATCACTAAATTCTTGCAATACCGATTGCAATTCCCACGGACTCCCCTTAAATGTTCCTTCATTCACTGCTAAGCTACTTAACTCTATCATCACACCCTCTCCTTCTTCCTTCAAGGCTCATCATAGCTTGGAGTGATACTTTAGATTTGCACAATGTCGGGTCCCCTTGAAGGTTACCAATGTCTCCCCCAAACTGAATTTCATGGTTAAAGTGGTCCAATTTACATGCATACCCCCCAAAGTGCCTAGCCATTGCATTCCCAAGTTAATATCCGAGCTACCCAACTCTAATGGTAAGTATTCCTCCACTATTTCAATTTCCTGAAGAGTGAGTACAACTCCCTTGCATATTCCCTTCCCCTTCACAGATAAACCGATTCCACACCATACATCTCGATTGTATCAAGTGGTAACTACAACTTCTTGATTAAGTCGGTGGAAATGAAATTATGAGTCGCCCCACAATCAATCATAACTATTACTTCATGCTGCCCAATGCTCCCCTTCAACTTCATTGTTTTGTGGTGGTAGTCAATCCCACAACTGAATTTAAAGAGAGCTCAACCCCCTCAATTTCAGATTTTTTCATTCTCCACTTCAACCTCGGATTCACCCTATAAATTGTCATCTACTACCAACACTTGTAACTCTTTGTTCTTGCATCTATGATTCATGGAGTACTTCTCATCACACCTATAACACAACCCTTTTTCTCTCTTTGCTCTCATCTCTGAATCAGTCAAACGCTTAAAAGGGAAATCATATTTTGGGTTCTCTCTTGTGGGGAAAAGACACGGGTAGTAGTAATGGAGGCAATGGTTCTTAAACGAATTAGAAATAGGACTAGTACCTCTTCTTCCAAGGTCCATGGGAAAATTTATGGGTCTCCGTACTTTCAAGTTTCTCTCTTCCACCCTTTGAGCCAAGTTCCATTAGTTGCATCATCCTCACTTCCGCTCGGACATCCGGCTTGAGCCCATTTATGAAATTACCTTCCAAAATCTAATCTGGAATATCAGTGAGAAGGGCCGCCATCAACTCAAATTGTCTCCTATACTCCCGCACTGTCCCTTCCTGTTTGAAAGCTAGAAATTGCTCACAAATAGAACCTTCTTGAGATGGCCTAAAGTGCTCAAGAATAAGGGTACGTAACTTGGTCCAATTCCTAATGGGTATCCTTCCATCAATCCATTAAAACCAAGCTAGGGCGTCACCATCAAAGCTCACTACAGCAGCTTCCAAACGTTCATTTTTAGTCATCTGGTTCATCAGCCCTAAAAATCCACCCATCCGGATTATCTCCTTCAAAAACGAGTATCTCCAAGCATAGGTTCTCCAATCCGAGCATCCCTCCTAGTCTCTGTAACTACCCTGATCATCCCCTTCCAAGTTAATTGGAACACGGTCAACTGGTGGGGTAGTCAAAAGTCTTCTCGGCTCACTCAATGGGGAGGGTGGCTGGTTAAGCAGTTGTTCCATCTTCCCCAGCAACGTTTGAAGACTCTTTTCCAGCAGGGGAATCTTCTGTAAACCCCCCTTCACTGCCTCATATTGCTGATGGAGAGTGTCCTTCACCAAACCCATCTACTTCCCATACCAAAGGTTCCTCCACTTATTTCCTACCATCTCGCTTGACCGAATGCTCAGATACAACTTTGATGTAGCCTGAACTAGAACAACCCACAACAATACACAACCAGAAACACTCGAAAAACACCGGAGATAATGAACAAAACCGCTGCTGGGATTGATATTCAGAGAAGAACCAGTACAAAAGGGGTGGTGAGTATTCAAGAGACTCACCTCTCTCCACAAAACAAGACCCAAACACAACCTGCACAGAAACTAGGGCTCGGCCCCCTCAAAACAGCAGAGAAACAACAATAAACAACCCACAATGGCCACTAAAGGCTACAAGCAAAACGACCAGCAGCACTAAGGGAAAAACAACAGAACTACACAGCAGAATTATTAAAAATATATGACACAGCAGCATCAATAATAAAATGACTAAGCAAATACAAACTGCCAGCACTAATATAACTTAAGTTACTCCCCTGTTAGTTGCTTCTTCTGACACCTAGCATAGGTAAAACAGATTGGAGGCTTATCAATGTCAATTTCAATTTTCAAGTTGAGTTGGTTATTCCCAAAGAATTTGTTAATCTCGAGCTGTTGTTGCTTTGCTGCTATTTCTTTCACCCTCTCCACTACCTGCTGTGTTTTTTCCTTACTCATTTCAAAACTCAAGGACAAGTTTTATCCAAGGGAGAATAATACAATATCTGAGAGAATTTTGGTCTAATTTCAGGTCTAGGAATACGGTATCCCATCTTAGAGATTTAGTAGGATTCTAGTATTCGTATTTTAGTTAAATTAGGATTTCTTATTTAGGTTGCCTATAAATAGGCCTATTGTCAGTTATAAAAAATTACTTATTATGATATTTGAGTGAAGAATATTTTAAGTTGAGTTATTGTTTTTCATTATTGTTCTACATCATAGGGATTGAAGAATTAGAATGTGTATCGAAAATTGTCCAAAATGATGGACAAAGTTGGGATTAATTTACAATAGGAGAAACAAAGAAGAAAACCTAGTCTACACACAAATGGTTCGTAAGCATTGCACTTATGATTGCTGGTCTCTCTGAAGTAAACTTTCATTTCCCCCCCTCCCCTGATACATGTCTATGGACTAAACCTTTTTACTACTAATTGTTTGATAATAGGATCCATTGATCAACTTAAGAGCTTGTGGTCAAAATTCAGGAACCACCTTTGTCAAAACTTAGGGTTCAAGTTAAAGAACCTGCCAAACTCTACTACCATGCCAAATCAGCCAGTGCCAAAGTACAGCCAACTCAATAGTATAGAAAGCTAAATACAACAAACTAATAGCTAAAATAAATAAATTAAACTGAAAAAAAATACAACTCAAATTTAAATAAGAATTTGGAAAACTATAAACAGCCCCAACATCAAGATTAAAGGTCCTGGCACAAGGTTAGAATTCTAGCTCTTCCAGAGTGGTATCTCACTGATGGCTTGGGCCCCCCCGGAAGGAGGCCTTCTTCGCCCTCCACGTAAGCTGTGCAGGAAAGGCCCAAAGCCAATCCCAGGGAACAGTGAAGCTTCATAGGGTCTTTCTGTCCAGGTGCAGGTAGTCCACAACTTCACAGACATGTCTATTTCACCGAGCCTCTATCCGAGACAGTGCCCAGATCGTTACGCCTTTCGTGCGGGTCGGAACTTACCCGATAAGGAATTTCGCTACCTTAAGACCGTTAAACCACAATATTAAATTTCCTACATCTAAGCTCTCTAGGTCCATTTGTTTCCTGCAGCAATCTCTGTCTTGAAATTTGGTAACCTTCTAGAGTAAGTTTTATGCACATAACATGCAACAAGTATAAAAACAAGTGAAAAAGAAACACTAATTAGTATAACTGATGCTGCACGTAACTATTCCATGAATCATGAATGTTCAGATTTTACTTAGTAAGAATCATATCATCTATAAGGATAGAGTATATATTGCTGCTTAATGAATGCATATCCTGCAATACAATAATTTGAGAAGGTGACAACTCAGAACTAGGTAGTTTAGAAATATCAGACAGACTGAAATTAAGTGGGGTCGCCACTGGATGTTCATGTCAACAAATTGAAAATTAAAAATAAATAAATAAACAAATAAGTTGATACCAATATAGTGACAGCCTCCTTAACAACCCCAGCTATGGTGACTGTGACTGCACTAGTTAATGAGACAAGAATATATTCTGTTAATACCTGCAACAAGGAGGAGATCCAAAAGTTTGAAAATTGATTTGACAGGAGAAAAGAAAAGAATGCTTATTTAAAAAAGTCAAAGAAGCAGAGTCATATAATAAATATAGTAATGTAATGTCCTTGGAAAGGGAACATATACTCCTACCATAAAAAAGGCAAGTGTGCCACCAAAAAGCATCAGCAAACAACTTCGAGTAATATGCCATGGATTATTAAAATACTTGTTTTCTCTAAATTCATCCCATGGATCCAATGCAAGAGAGAGAAGAGCAGTTGCCACTGCCATTACTGGAGTTACATAGCTCATCAGGGTAAGAGGATTTTTCAGACCTGAAATTATTTCAGAAACCATATCAACATTCTGCTAAAAAAGTACAGAACTAATAAAATTCTAACTGGAAAGTGAAAATGGCAAAGAAGCAGCTTTAGGGAACAAGGAGCATTCAAAGAAGATGGAATTAGGGAAACACTATAAGATGGCAATTTAGAGAATTTAGCCTCAGTAAGTCTTCAAACTAGTTTATCACCCTGTACAATTTCAACCTCCAAAGCCCATGTCACATGCTTGGCAAAATAGAAAAATAATAAAACAAGCATGGCTATTCTTGTCTGCAGTTTCACAGGATCCTGACAGCTGCAGAGCTTGAGTCTCCTTGCTTATCTAAATTGAGTCTCCTTGCTTATCTAAATATTACCCATCACATTCTTCTGATCATTAAACAAACTGTGAGACTCAATCCCAAGAACATTGATGTAGAAACCTGCAACTAATTTTTTATTCCAACAACCTCATGGCCACCAAGATTAATTTCTAGCTGACTATTTGAATCCAGACTCAAAACATTATCCTATATCTAGTAATCCTGTTGGAACTTATCCGATTGGGGAAGTTAATAGGGGAAAGGGAGTTACTAAGGTAGTTTCAAAGGCAGTTGGTTTCAGGGACAATCAGTTATGCCATGAAAAAGAGATAAATCGAGGGGGGAGAAGGGCAGGGGAAGGACATCCAGAGATTGAGAATTGGGTGAGGGAGACCCGGGCTTCTCGAATTGCCAAAACAGGGAGTCATTCAGCCACTTGTTGAAGTGCTGATATATAATGTTTCTATTCTACTGTGTCTTCTGTGTTGTGATTCTGGTGTGAGTGCTGTATTTTGTTTCTGGTACGTTGTACTGTGGTTCTATTTCTGGTGTGTATGTACTGTTGCAAGACCATATTTTCATAAATATCAGTTGTATTTTCCTTCAATTTCTCTACTGGAGCAGTGGTTTCTATCAAATCCTCAACACTAAACTTCTTTTCCCGGAGCTAAATAATCAAGAACCCTGTGATGGAATATATCTTTCAAATTGGTCCTAAGTCCACCATTCCCCATTTCCTGGACCTGGTTCATCTTTAAAACTTGTCAATTAAGGTCTGTCTAGTAATAAGAAAGATAGTTGCTTTCAAAAATATGTCCAATATTTATCAGTGAGGCCAATCTTCCAAAACAATATTTCTAATTAAGAGAAGACAATTGCCATATAAACATGACATAAGAACAAAAATTTACTACAAAGAAACATGGGAAGGATTTAGATAGGGTGATGAAAGGATTAACTGATGGAAGGGGCAACACATGGTTCAGCAAAGGGTAATGGTGGTAATTAGTTATCAGAAAAATCTTGATATCCTAACAAATGCTTAGGTAAATCTCTGTCATCTACTGTATCCACAATTTTAAATCATTATCTAGTTATGGAAAATTTCTTTTTCCAGAAAGGGCAGAAAGATTCTTTTGCTACCAGAAAAGAATATTGTTCAGGCTATTTAGAGAACATTGGATCTGTCTGCCTACCTTGGAAATCTTTTCTCTATCTCTCTTAGAGGTTTCAGATGTAGAAAGGAGAGATAGTGTTCTCCTTTTCTGGAGTGTGGGGTATACAGCTGGAACGTGATTCCAGAATTTTTAGCCAAAGATATCTCCCTCCACACCTTTTGTGGGACGGGAGTGCCATTGTTTCCTTGCGGGTTTCAGTTAATGGGTTTTTAATGGTGCATCTATGTTTGTTAGTGAAAGGGACTGATTTTGAATTTTCTCTTGTTTCTTACTTCGTAGTGTTCTTAATTGCTAGAGGAGAATTTCTGATCCTCCTGTTTTGTAATCCTTTTCCTTCTATGAAATCTTTTATCAGAAAAGGAGTACTTGCATTTGCTCATATTTATATCAACTATATGGTTAAAACAAAAAAAAGGAACTGAATGAATAAAATAAAATTAGTTCTAATTAAGTGAGAATTCTCAGCCAAATATCATATAATGATATAAATCTACAAAACTAAATAATTGCCATAAAATGATTAGCATGGAGCTGTCCAGGGCACTTACCATAGGCTTCTTTCTTTCATGTTGATTTGGTGTCAACAAGCGTGAAGAGAATGAAAACCAGGTTCCAATCCAGTAAAATGGAGTAAGAATACTTAGTTATAAAGGGAAGAAGAAAAAATTGTGTGCACAAAATTAGAAAGATAAATAAATATAGAAAAATCAAAATGAGAATGTCATACCTGCAGAAGGATTTGAGTCATGGACCAGCGAAACCCAGACATAACAGCAGCAAGCATAACAAGTATGAATCCCCAAAATTCGAATTCTGTCTCTTTTGCAACTGCAATTCACAGTCACAAATTATATTCCAGAAGGAAGGTACAGAATTCTATGAGTACAAATTCCTAATGCTTGAAAAATGCACTTGACAAGTTTCAATTAAAATTTAGGAATCAATAGGGCTGTAGCATCTTCCAGGTGTATCATATAAAATCTTTTTCCATGGAAACAAAAAATTCATAACCATCTTTCATTGTGTCTGGTAACTGTTTTCTTATGAAATACTTATAACCAATTAGAGAATGACCAAGAAAGTAAGAGGAAGAACACATTGTCGGGTAACTGTTTTCTAAAGAAATAAGCTGTTTGGAGTCTTTGATGAACTTTAGTGTGCCCTCTGACCTTGGAACAGTTTCTTTTGACAAGGCATAAAGGGTTTGGTAAGTATAAGCAGGCCGAAACTCTGGCAATGTGCAGTCTTTGTGGTATTATGGAGTATTTGGTTAGAAAGAAATGCCCATAATTTCAAGCGTGTCATTGCCTCTCCAGTAATTGAGAGACAGGGTAGTTTATAGCTTCACTTTGGCGTTCAAGGTTTGATCAAGGGAATTTCTCCATCGATATGCAGAGATTGAGCTGCTTTGCAGTATTCTTGATTCTTTTGGTTTTCTGCTTTCTTCTTTGCTTCTTTTAGGAGCATTTTATTCTCCTCCCTTTTACTTCTCTGCCAAATAAATTCTTTTTCTTTAAAAAAAAAGAATAAACTTATTGGCTGTTCTACATTCTGGTAAATCTTCCTAATTATCAGGCAGAACTAGTTCTGCGATTATTATTAAATTAACTTATCAATATAAAAACCTATTTCAACCTCTCTCCAGGCTCCACTCCATTTTGGAATTAAGTTACAATCTTTTACAAAAAATGCTTCCGAAATAACAGATTCAATATAGCATATTAAGATTGATAGGCGTATTTATAATTAGTATTCCACCCATAGTCTTCCCAAGTAGTAAGATCGCACTCTCATTTCTTAATTACTGAGGTCATAGGCTGCCAGAATCATTCTGACGTTCTGCTTTCATTAGCACAAATTAATGCATATTGGAACGTTAAATTACAAGCATGAAAGTGACAGGCAACATCTATACCTGTTAGTAATATCCCAATGGAGATAACTATGATGATGCCCGATAGCTTAAAGCTTGGTGTCTCCAACCTTCCAACCAAAATTTGTGCAATTAATTGGCCAAAAATATGTAGTAGATTGAAAATATATTATAAATAATCTTCATTTAGAATGTGTACAACAGAACATGAGATGATTTGAGAATTGAGAAATATGCATGACAAGTGTTAGACACTGCAGCACACAAAAAAAAAAAGGCTTTTGATAAAAAGCACAAGATAATGTCATTCCTACATATCAGTCTAATTTTTATGGCATTGGCATAAAGCAGCGCTTTGTTCAATTTTAGCAAAATGAGTTGGACTGAGAGCATTGTGGTATACTACAGTAGCCAGAAGATGTGATTTATGACCACTAGACATTAAATATCATACATCAATTATCAAAACCCATCTGGATTCTGCACAATTCCTTGGCAGCTAAAGAAGCCTACGCTGCCATTAAACTTTGATTGGGTCCATAGTTGATAATTAAACTACAAAGCATCATCCCCATCCAGGGTCACATAATTCTAGTTCTTTTTTCTTAAGGTAAAAATTCTAGATTTTAAACCCCCAATATGAAAACTACTGTTAGAACTTGAACTTTAGAATTGAAAATTGTATGATTGTAAATTGATCACTTACAATGTAGAGTCTGGTGCTGCATAAATGACGCAGATATCTCCTTCAAAGGATGGAACTAATATGTCTCACCCAAATTAATTTTGGAAATTATCATATTCTTTCGAACTCTTCAATTAATAGTTTATAAAAGCATCATTATTATGTAAATCCTTATCAATTTTGTCAATGTTAAATTGTTAATAGCCAGTAACAGAAACAATGTATAAATTTGCTATAGAGCTGAGAATTCGGTAGAAGTTTTTGGTAACCCCAGGACGACAATGAGGAAGGAGCAATTCCTGAAAGCTAATGGAAAGTTTCTACAATTTTAGGTCTCATGGGGTTACTAGTTATTCAGCTACATACTCTTTCTCAAAAGAATTCAACTCAACAAATAACTCATCTTACCTACTTTCCGATCCAGTGTACTAGCTTCAGCCAAATAACATAATTCTACCTGGCTTATAGAGTCAATAACCTTTGGTGTACATAACTGACAGCACACATGTAATGTTGCATTTTAAGTGTTGCAAGACTTCATATTGTAAACTTTAGACAAAAACTCTATTTTAGTCCTCGAAAGATTATGTCATATCAATTTGATATTCCTTAGACTTTTGTCTCACTTTAGTACGCGGGAGTTAGATTTCATTCCAACTCCACAAATTTTTTTATCCTTGAAAGATGGTGCCAATATCATTTTTAGTACTCCATACAGCTGAAATTGGAATGTAATCATACTCTAAGATATTAAAATGATACAAAACAATTATAATATATTATCAAATTCAATGATAGAATATTATCAAATTGATAATGACACTATCTTGCGAGTATCAAAATAAGGTTTTTGTCTAAAACTTATTTTCCACAATGTAACCCTTTCACAAGTTATCTTAGTGATGCAACTCCTTCTATCTTAGAATGGTCAACATTTATCTCCAGTATTCACAAAAATCACAAAATTAGAAAGAACAATTACAAAGATCAAAGACTAGAAATTCACCTGAAAGCAAAAGCAAACAGAAGGAGAAAAATTGGAGCAGCAGATTTACACTGCATGGAAAACAAAGAAAGGCAAATGTAGAGATAAGGGATAGTTACTTCCATAAAAAAGGAAAAAAAAAATGCAGATTCTTAAGTAACTTTACAAAAAAAAATAGATATTGATAGATCTTCCTCTCAAGCTACACAAAAAGAACAGAAATATCACCAACCATTGTAGCAAATGTGACAGAGATAAAAACAAGAGATGCATTGCTCAGGTTAACATCCAGTGCTGTTCCAAGAGCAGTTGGTACAACTGTGAAAGGAAAAGTCCATCTGTGGCATTAGTTGATAGAAAAGTTAATATAATAGTGGCGATAAATTTGCAATTGAAGTGCTGAAGAGTGGATGTACATCAAGAGAGGGGGAAATTAGAAAAAGTGGCACCTTCAACCATCCCAAGACCGAGTATCCTTGGATCATTTCATATTGCTAGCAAATGTATGCATTCAACTAAAAGAGGATGATAATGATTGAACCAATTTTTCAAAAGTTTGAACATTGACAAGCATCCATAAGAGAATTGGCTGGAGTTTTAAGAAATTTAAAAATGCTTTTGAATTAATGAATAACTTCTAGATATCTGTTGAATAAGCTCCGCTATATTATATGGTACAAATTATTGGGCTGTTAGGAAAGATGTCCAGAAACAGGTTGTTGTAAAAGATGGTTGGCAATATAAGCAAATATGAGACATAACGGGATCTATTCTAACATAGGGTACTATCAACAGAATAAAATGAAACACAATGGCACAGAATCGCCAAAAACTTCTTGGAGAGAGGGTAAGAATGATATCAGTAGATTGTAATTTTCTTATTTCCTCTTTAATAATTCTTCTTTTTCCGTAAAAATATAGTGGCTTAGGTAGAGGTGATAGAACTTAGAAGTATACAGACATAGTGATCAATTATTAAACATAGTTCCAGAAGGAGCTGATTAACAATTAAGGATTCATGTGGCAAACTATGATAATTCTTTGATGGTGGTTAACCAAGAAATTGGGAATACACTGAGCTAATTTGTATGCCCATGACCAAGAACCTCTCAACCTCTAAGATTAAGTTGTTTGGTTAGAGTTTGTGTCTCTAGCTGAAACATTACACTCCTCCACTCAAAATCTATAGCTTTCCATTCCAAGTAGTATGCCTGTCTCTATATAAAATGATAATAATATTCCAAGTTTTGGATCACAATACAGTAGACTTGAGAAGGAAGTAAAAGGGGAAAAAAAGAAAGAAAAGAAAAAATTGATATACAATTCACAATCACGACAATAATCACCACAATGAATTACAAATTATAGTAAAATCTGAAGCAACTCAGGAACTAAAGTCACAAACACTAAATTAGTAGGCAAGATATATAAAGAAGTTCCACCTTGGCAAATCCAATCAGCATGCATAACAAAGTGAAAAAGGAGTAAAGAGAAAGAACGGATGGAATACAAGAGTTAAACATTTACCTCTCCAAAAGTAATCCCTCCAAGACATGGCAACGCTAGTTTGGAATTTATGAGACCAAAACCAAGTGATGAATGTCGATAACACAGCTTGCATTGCAAAGTGGACAGTATTCATCAAGAAAGGAGCTGGAAATTTTCCCAAAGTGTCTCCTAACAGACTTTTATTGTACCTGTTTACAAGTTTTGCATAAGAGAAAAAGCCAAAAGAATTTGCATCACATATAACATCAAACAATGTATCTATGCATGCAATAATCATTTGTTTAGATAAGGAACTTACAAGGTCAAAAACAGGCTGAAAGTGTACCATACAAGTATGAAAAACAATGTCTTTAAAATATTTGCAATGGAAATAGGATTCCTGTAGCTTTTTCCCAATGATCCATGACTAGCCACAGAAGTGGAGAAGTTAACACCAAGTGTTCCCCTTGCAGCTCCATTTTCAATGTCGAAAGGTATGTACTTTTCAGATCCATTACCCCTCAGATAAACAGAATCATCACCCATGGTTTCAACACCATTCATATGCATACTTCTATGCTGAAACTTTACGTGAAAGAATTTATCCCTGTCTAAAGGTCTGCCTTGATGTTGATCTTTTCAAGGAAAGGTAATTCAAAATCGGAAGCTTCTTCTATACTTGCATCTGCATTACCTAATTGTTAATCCCAATGGACCCTTCCTTCTTCATCACACCAACATGAAAATGAAAGCTCTCTACAAATACCAGAACCTGGGATTTTACAGTTGAAATTGTTGATATCTGTGCAGTCAACCTTTTCTGAATCCAAGTCACTCTGTACCATCTCCTTCCATACAGTGAGTTATATCCATTTATATACTCCAAGACAAATCAAGCCAGCCAATGGCTGATTGATATCACCACTTGCCGCCAAATCAGACAACATATGTCCACTTAAGTGCATAGCACAGCTAGAACATGCACCACTTTTCAGGCATGGAACCTGCCTTCATAAATTATAATCAAAACTTGTCAAATTACATCTAAATGAACTAATAATTAGTAAATAAGCATTGGTCTTCTTCACTCCCTAACAAGTTGCCAAGATTTTTTTTAACCAAAAGAAGCAGCGGCTGCTGAGCACTTAGATAGCCACTCTGCTATACTTAGGCCAAACTGAAAACTCCAACTTTACCTGTACAAATGAGAATATTCATACAAGATGGCTAAAGCTGAACTTATATCCAAATCTAGCCATAGACAAGAATTTCTCGCTGAGAAACCATACAGGAAAAGAATATCTTTAAACTTTAATTCGTGATTAATTATAAAAATTTGGAATTTGTATATTCGCACAGCCAAGATGCAAAATTTGAGATGAAAAACACCTTTTAAGCATAACCCAATTTAAAGAAAACAGAAAAAGACCCAGCTTGAACTTTAATTACATAGAATTATTACCAATATAAAAAGGCAATCAGAGCACGAATAATGTGTGGCAGGGAAAGCATATAACAACTGACCTGAGGATGATTGAGAATTGGAGAAAGAGAGAGATATGATGGGAGTGGTTTGGATCGAAGTTTAGGTGCACAAGAGAAAAGTGAGATGCGAGCGGAATGTGTTTGAGAAATTGGTTTGGATGTTATTGTCTGCTGTTGTCGATGCTGCTCCGTCTCGTATTACGCTTTCAGCTTTGCCTCCCTCGTTCCTTTGATTCGAAGGCAATGCTTCCGTTCCTTTAAGTTGCGTTTTTGGCTTCCCCATTTCTTGGTCTTCGACTGCCCATACTAAAAGTCAAGCCAATAGGTTGCCATTGCCGTACCACGATATATGAGTAAATAAAAGTAAAAATAATTTTTTTTGACCTTTTTGCTTTCTTAGACTCTTGAGCTAGTGCTGCTTAATTTGGTGGAAAACAAAATTTGTTTTCAAGGATAAACTGCAGTTTAGGTCAAGTTATCAATTATAATTTTGGTTATTAATTTCAAAATCTTATAAATCACATTCTTGAATCCTTTTTTTAGATAAAAATTTAGGAGAGCGGAGACTATATCATTTTAAGATTAAGGGTCTGTTTGTTTAGAATTATCAGAGAATGTTTTTATTCTTTCTTCTGTAGAAGTAATGACTTTTTTTATGAAAAAGTTATTTTGTATTTAGATGCAGTAATTGAGAAAGACTTTTGAAGAATGGTGGACAATTTTAGATATGAAAGTTTCTCTCTTTTCTCATTTTTTTTCCTTATCATGAGAAGTTATAATTTTTAGCTTCTCCGTGTAGGAGGTTTTCTCCATTTTCATTAACTTATCATTTTTCTATAAGTCTAAACAAACAGATATATTTTTATTAGAAAGCATTATTTTTTAAAAAGAAATAACTTATTCTCAGAATAAGACAAAACAAACAGGACCTAAGACATATTATAAGCATATAGCTTATATAATGATACTTACAAATTGTATCAAAAAGTGTTTTATGGCAACAAGAATCAAACATAAGGGCTTGTTTGTTTAGGATTATCAGATAATGCATTTTCTCATTTTTTTACATGAGGAAGGGCTTTTTTAAAGGAAAAATTGTTTTGTATTTAAATGCAGTAATTAAGAAGGACTTTTGAAAAATTGTAGACAATTTTGAATATGAAATATTTACTCTTTTCTTATTTTTCTCTTTATCAGTAAAAGTTATAATTTTTAACTTCTCCTTATAGGAGGTTTTCTCTATTTTCATTAACTTATCATTTTTTTATAAGTCAAAACAAACAGATATATTTTTATCAGAATGTATTACTTTTTAAAAATAAATAACTTATTTTCAGAATAAGTTCAAACAAATAGAGCCTAAGTATGTTAAGCAAACTACTTCAATCTTTAACAATTAAATCAAGTTGCACTTTCTTGAACTTTCATATGCTTTTAAAAATTAAAAGGAATGCTTTGATTTTAAAATTCATGTATCAAAATTATAATTAAATTAAGAATAAATTACTTTTTCCTTTCTTCATATATCTTTAATTATACAATATTTTTTCTTTAAAAATCAAAAAAGTACAATTAAACTCAATTTTAAATTTAAATTTAGTTAAATCATTTATATGTTTAAAATATTTCTTTAGAACCTTTAAATTTGCCTATTATTAATTATAAAATAATTTTTAAAATTATTCAATATATTTGAACCTTTAAATTTATCTATTATTAATTATAAAAAAACTTTTAAAAATTATTCAACGTATTTTGTTTCTTCTTTTATATTAATATTACTAAGAGATAATGAATAAATGAATTATGAGTCTTACAAGCTTCTTTTTGTTTTTTTTCAAATGATATTTTAGATATATAAATAATTTAATTAAAATTAAATTCATAAATTATAATATTTTTTTAACTTTTAATAAAGATTCATATATATTTTTATAATATAATGGATTATTGTGTAGTTAAGATATTTTTCAGGAAATACCTAAATAATTTACTCATAAATTACATATATTCTATCCTTTTTATTTTTTAGTTAGTATTAAAAATTATTTTTTGTTGCTTGAGAGAAGTAAAGAATTAAAATTTTTCTTGTAAAGGTTAGAACTTAGAAGCATAGACTAATAATCTTAAAAATATCATTACTCAAATAAAAAATAACATTATTTGAAATATTAGTAATATCTATAAAAATAAATATAATATAATATAATAATAAATATTGTAAGACAACAACATCCCAACTATTTATACGTGTCTCTTTCATATTCATTTTGCCTTTCATATTTTGTTGACATCTCGCCTCCGCAACTTTGAACATGTATCCCTTCCCATATTCATTAACGCCTTTCATATTGTTTTTACATTGACAACATTTCTTTCTTAAATAATGTCAGGTGTCTCTTTCATATTCATAATAATTACAGGTAGCATTATATAATTTGATGTCAAAAAGTTTAAATAGAAAAAAATTGAATTCAAAAAGCATTATATAATTTGACGTCAACATTTCTTTCTTTTACACTTTTACTGCTTTGGTTTGTAAATTGTTGATAGCTACCAGTCTTGTGCACAGCCAGAAGCATATTACAGGATTCGGATCATGATTCTCAAAACAACATAACATTATCATATTAAGAATATTAAAAAATAGAATGATACAATTTATGAAATCTATCAATTAATTATTAATTAATAATTCTCTTTTATTTTTATTATTTATAAATTAATACACAGATGGTGTCAGATATTAGAGGATTCAAATCTGTTAATATCCAGAGATTTGAATAATTTATGAATTCATAAGTTTAATCCTCCCAACCATCATTTGTCAAAGGACTCCACAAAAAATAAAACAGAACTCATATATGTTAGCGCTGTAAAGTGCAAACCAATATGAGATGACTACGACATTGATAATGCCATAAATTCAAACATTAGACATCTATTAGTGCAATAAATAAATAGTAAACATGTCGTTTTCGTTAGTATTGTAAATCGGATCCTACTACCTGGCAAGATTGTATTGACTCGATAAACTACTCGAGTGCACCTTATATTTACATTACAACAATGCATATATTATTTATTTGTCACAATAGTAAGTGTTCTCAAGTTTAAATTCATGAATTATAATCAATGTTCAT
>JASKGM010000014.1:1481505-1508087 GCA_034509205.1 Ceratonia siliqua | reverse complement strand
GTGCATCTTCCCTTTTGATAATAAACAGATAAAGATTGAATTATGTTTTCATCCCTTGCAGAATATATGAGCTGTACGGTAGTTGTGAAACAAGCATGAAGCTCTTGGCCAAAGAACTACCCTCCCTACAGCATGTTGGTCCTCAGAAATGCAATACTTTTACTGTTGATGACCTAGATTTGCTTCAGGTGAGTGGTAAGCAATAATTCCTTCAGCTAATCAATTGCTTTTATCTGCTATGCGACACCTTGAATTTTTATTTTGAGAGCTTGGTACTATGCAATTTGATTTATGTACGTAAAAATATAGGATGGGCACCTTAGAATTTTGGACTGGCCTAGCATGTGCATGAGCTTGGACGAACCAAGAGCACAGAAATCTGTCCGAGATATGGATTTTAGGAAGGTATAGGAACAAAGTATTTTTGGATCCTATTGTTTGATGCATTAACGCATGCTGCCGGTGAAATTGCATTATAAACACGAAAAAACTAGTACCTAGTTTGTTAAAATGACTTATTCAGAGTGGGTATATTAGTTGTTTTGCATATAATTATTTGTGGCAATTTTTTTTTTGTATTCTATTCTCATTGCTTTATTCTTCAAAATTAAATGGTTTGAAGCAAAGCTTTATTTTCTTCATATGCTATATTAGTATGCTGTCAGCGGATGGAATGGAAAATTCTTTTCTGAAATAAATTTACATATTTGTCAATGTAGTTAATGACCTTCACCAATGACAGAATCAACTAGACCTTGAGGGGGCGTTTGGTATCCGGAATGTTTTCACATTCCTGGGAATATTCAGTTGAGAAAAAAACTTTCCTTTGTTTGGTAGAAGGTTTGGAAAAATATTCCTGGAATCCACTTTCTTCAGAATTTATAAATGAAACATTCTCTCAAAAACACATGGGTTAAAAAGATTCTGAGAGGGAATAGAAAATTTATGAATATTTTATTACCCAAATACCCCTATGATAATACCCCAAATTAAAAAAAGTTATTAATATGAGAATATAAAATTACATAATGATAAAATATGAATATAATTTATTAAAATTAATTAATATGAGAATATAAAATTATTATTATAAAATATTTATAATGATAAAATTATTTATAATGCTGAAATTATATTGGTACATATATTATTTTACTTAATTTCTTTTAACTTAATTAAAAGGTATTTCTGTAAAACTTACTTACATTCCTCAGAATATGTTATATGAAACAAACATAGGAATATAAATGTTACATTCCATTCTCAGACAAATTGAGTGGTAACTAAACACATTTTCTGAATTTTCTTAAAATCTCATTCCAAGAATAAAACATTCTTGTAATACAACTTTCTAGACCTAAAACATTCTTGATACCAAACGCCCCCTAAGTTTCCTTCAGTTTTCAGTTGTTAGCTTGAAACCTAGTGGCTTTAGTGATATTTTTGTGTAATATATAAAAATCACCCATTGGTATTGTAAACACCTATTTTTGTCCCACTTTCTCATTTCTTTTTACTTTATTTGTTTATTTATTTATTTTCATTTTTATTAATCCAAGTTATATTGTTTACTATTTATTAATTTTAAATAAAAAAACTAAAAACTAAAAAAAAAAAGAAGAAAAAGAAAACACTTAGCCCAACCCCTCAAATTTCACCTGCCCATTTAAACCTTCCGAAGCCCAACAAACACCACCTATCCAGTCCACTTACCCACTTCCAGAGGCCTAATCCGCTTGCCAAAACCCGGTCCACCAAACCATACTCCCTCACCCGAAGCACAGCTCACCTCTCCCTGACTCTCAGTAAATCATCTTCCACGCAACCCCCACGAACTGTCTCTCTGCAACGCAACTACTCCTCTGAATCACACACCATCTCCTCTGCGTGCCTCATCTTCTCTCTGCAACCCATCTTTTCTCTACCCACCCTCTGTCCGATGGTAAGCCAATCCCGGACTTCACGCCATCTCCATCACGCCACAGCAGAACGACTATAAATTTGAACCTCGCGGAGATCGTCAGGGGGTGGTCTGGAAGGGAGAATCTCAGAGATTGGAGATCGTGGAGAGAGTGGTCTGGAAGGGAGAATCTCGAAGATTGGAGATCGTGGAGAGAGAGGTCTGGAAGGGAGAACCCGCGGGTCCTTGGGGTACAAATCAGGGAGAAGAGGAATCAGGAATTGAAAAAAGGAGGAGTGAAAACGACGAAGCAAGGAAGGTGAAATCAGAGAGAGCTAACGGCAGAAATCACGGGGAATCAAAAAAAACTGCAGAAACCGAAGGGGAGAAGAAATGAGATTCTGGGGGAAATTTTGAGTAAGCTAGTTTTCTATTTTATTGCTGATTATCATTGGATATAATTGCTATTTTGCTTCCTCCTGATTAAACCTTGCCTTAATGACCCCGGGAAAATTTGTGGGTGATTCAAATCTGTTGGGTGTTTATCCTCTGTAAGTTGAAAAGGGGTTTAGTAGCTTGTGGCTTTTTATGCCGATTAAAATCAACTGATTGCAAGTTTTAAGGCTGTTCTTGGTATGATTGCTGTCAATTTTTGTTGTTGTTAAGCATGTTTAACTGATTTAATTTGAAGATGATGCCTCTGGCTTAATTTCGAATTGGTGATCTGTTCTGGCTCGTCTGGTTGGAAGATTAAGCTTCTGGGTTTCATTCATGTGGGTTAACAACTAGTTGCTGTTTTGCATATGCTACTGTTAGGAATGAAATATAGAAAAGTTTGATTTTGTCTTGCTCCTGGTAATGAATTGACTCTATATAACTTCCTGCTGGTATGGAATCCATTCTGGTTTGTCGCATTAAACTTGCCTCTGATATCAGTTATGAACACTTTGCTAAACCAGCTTTGACATGGAATTAATGCGAGAGCATCATGCTGAGTACGCCATTTGAATCATGCTTTGAAGCTTTTTCCTGAAATAGGCATATTGACTACATTAGTGTTGTGTTATGAACTGAATTTTTAAATCTCCTAGGCAATCTGATTAGGCATGATGTTTAGGCTGAATATTATACTGCTAAGTGATCCTGTTTAATGTATGTTGGATTGGTTACGGCTTAATTACTTCCCATGGTAGGTTGAAGTCACGTTAACATAGGTTGATTGGTCTTTTGAGGCCTACACATTCTGGATGCATACTGATTGGTTCCTTTTAATGCAACTTTGTACATTTTGAAGGCACATTAAAAAACATAACATAGAAAGGAAATGAAGTATTTCTTCATACAAATCTTTGGCCAAAGCCTAAATTGGGAAAGATAATTAAAATTTCTTAACTGGTTTTAGTGGCCTTCATGTTTTCGAACTTGGCTTTATGGGAGTTAGATAATCAATTAGTATTGAAATGTGGATTATAGGTTAGAAATAATTAGAAAAGGAAGTTAAAAAGGCTTCAAAGGCCTTATTATTTCAAAGGGGTTCCAAGGGTCCAAGGTTCTAAAATGGCTCCAAAGGCCCACCTAATAATTTCAAACATGGGTTCAAGGCCCAATATCTCAGTAATATCATTTTGACCCTAAATCTTTTCGTAATTACATTTTAATCCTCACACTTTTAAAAATTATAATCTGGTCCCCTACATTTTCAAGAATTACATCCTAACCCCTTAATTTTCCTAAAAATCACATTTTGGCTCCTATTTCTTTCGAATCTCTTTACCACCCTATTGCTTTCATAAATTTCATAAAATCAACATCTAATGAACCTTCAGTAGAAGTCTACCTTCTCCGAAGTTCTGTTCTTTTGAGCTTTCAGTGGAATATTATTTCCCCAAAGTCTCAACTCTCATAAGCATTCAGTGGAGATTATTTCTCCCAAATGTCCTAATTTCCGTAGACTTTTAGTGAAATTTCATTTTCCTAAAGTCTCGGTTTTCACAGGCTTTTAGTAGAGATATGTTTTCTCCAAAGTCTTAATTCACTGTCTAGGCTTTAGGTGGAATTTAATTTTCCCTAAATGACCTAGTACCTTTTAATTAATTAATCAATTTAACAAACTTTCGAACTACGTTGACCTTGATCCCTTCTGGGTACGTAGGCACTTACTTGGTAAGGCAGGTCTAGTTATTTATTTTTTTCATTTTTGTCCGTTATTTTATTAATAAAAAAGGGGTAGTTTTAAATAAATTAAAATTCATTAAAGCACAAACAATTTAGGGTAGCCATCCTTAGGGATGGACGTTGTAGGGTGCCTAACACCTTCCCTACGCGTAATTAGACTCTCGAACCCTTCTTCTGGTTCCGAGGGCCAGTTTTCCTTTCTTTTTAGGATCCCAATTATCCTTCTAATTAATTGGTGGCGACTCCAAATTTTCTCTGTATTTTCCCTTACACTCCTCAAAGTCATAAAATGACGGTTTTTTACCGGCCGTCATGTTGTGACAGGTATTTTGTAGTAACAAGTCTTGCTGATAAGACTACACAAACATTACTTAAAGACGTTGGACTAAAACAAGGAAAAACTACATAGGGAATAGAAGGCAGATCTGTAATATGGTTCAAGAATTAAAAAAAAACAAAATTTTTTTTGTTATTTCAATTCTGATGTTGGATTCTCTGTCTCCCTCCCATTCGACCAATACACGTAGTTCAACAGCTTCTCCTCTAGGTTTTCATCTACCAGCAATTTGAGGTATGAAAGAAGTTTAGTTTGTTAGCGTTTTCTAGTATGGGGCTTTGAATTCGTGCGCATGTTGATATTGTTTTAATTTGTCTAATTTAATTCATAATAAAGATTTTTCATTGCTGGACGTGGAAAAGAACGCCCAAATGGTTTAAACATGATCTGATTTATTACCATATGCTTCTTACAGTAGTTTAAACATGATCAAGATTATAGTAATTTACAGAGCATTTAGGCTTGAATAACTGTAGAAAAGAGATAAAAAACTTGGTTGGGTCAGAATTCTATTATGGGAGCAACGCGGTTCTGATTAGATTCATGCTTTTGTCTCTCTTTATAGAGCGGTTTATTTATATATTGGAGATTTCTTTATGCTTGTCTAGATCACAATATGGGGCCAAAATATGGGGCCAAAATCATGCTTTATTTGGTGCATGTGAATGTCGTATGTGGATAAATTGATCCATTTATAGTTATGCAATTCAAAGGGACACATGTACTTTGATCATTTTGTCCTTTAAAATTTAGGCTTCTCCAACAATTTACCAGCAAACTATGTTATGGTGCTAAATTGCAACTTTTCAAGGGTGTGCGCTACCCTTATTTCTGGGGCAGTGTTATTTCATGGGTTCTTTTATGTAACTTAGAATTTAGGTGCTCTGTGACTTAGATCAAAAAACATCTTGGGTGTGAAATGTAAATTGAAAATGGTGAATGTGTTCCGTTCCTTTGCATTTATTTTAGAGTCAGGCTTGTTCTGGGATGAAAACCTGAAATATATTCTTCAATGCCCTTGATGTGCCAACTTTCAGGTCTTTTAAAGATTTTCCAAATATGCATGCTCTCATTTTTCACACATACAACTCAGATAATGCTGATTTACTAGTTGATCATTCATAACACGATTACTGGAAAGGGTAGAGATGGTCGCATAGAGGGCTTGGGAAACAAAACAATGGATAATAAAATAAGAGGTATAATGTGCCCCTCAATTCTTTGTCATCTTCTGTTCTAATGTCTCTCAGTTAGGTCTCAGACTAAGTTCAGGCAAATCACTTGCATGCACGCTGAGTTGGTCCTTAACAAATGTTTCTACAGGAAACACTTATGGTGTTCTACAGAATATATAAAATTGGGTCGACACAACCCTACCGCCCAGATGACTGTGCAATTCTGGGTGGTAGGGAACGGTGCCGGTAATGGGTATTAGAATTTTTTTTTGTAAATTGCAATTGAGCCCTTCCTCTTTCCTCATTTGCAGATAAGCCCTCTCCTAATTTAAAGTGTTTTAGGGTCTTATTCTGTCCATCCCTTTTGCAAATCCCATATCCAATTCTCTCCCATTTTGTCCCATTTTGCAACTTCCATCTCTGATTCTCTCCCATCTTCCTCCAATTTGCGACACTCATATTCGATTCTCTCCCATTTTTCAACTCCCATCTCCAAAATTTGAAAGGTAGTGGCGAAATTTGGAGTAGGTCACGTTGGACAGTTGATGAACTCCCAGCATTGGAATCTGAAGATGTGATTGTCTTGAAGATCTTCCTCCATTGCCCCTTAAACCTCTCCCAAACTAATTCCACCAACTTCAACAGAGTGGGTAAGATGATCTGCACACATCGGAGGAGAAAGTCAATAGTTTCTTCACTTGCTACGTGTTGTGGACCTAGGTTGGTAGTCAAAACTTATTCTGTCTAATCCTTTTTCCCCCTAAATCTTCACCCCTAACACAATCAGTTTCGAGCACATTCAAGGTGAATATCTTGCTTCTTATGTGTCCATAAACCCCATCTCTCATTGTTACAGGGTGAATATCTTTGTCTGAAGTAAAATCATGGGCTCTAGGTAAAACCTTTTGTACTTGGTGATTGAGGTTTTTGCATTTTAAAATGAACTTCAAATCTTGGAAAATATTTAACACCATAGTATTGTTGGTGCTTGTGAAGTTGTGATTACTTTCTCTGCTTCTTCATAAACCATGGCTCCATTTATGATGATAATACTTTCATCTAAAAAATCACATGTACATTAGAGTAAAGCATTACTTTAAGAAATAAGGAAATAAATAACTCACTAGTTGCAAATTATCCTTTTTTATTTGTCAAAAGCTTTTCTAGATTCATTTTCTTGAGTTTAAAGTGAAAGTTATAATCTTTTGAAATTGTTAGATAAGTGTATGTAATAAAAAATTTAAATTGGGAAACAAATATAAAAAAACTAAAAGGTAGCTAGCTTTTGTGTGCTAGAGTCTACAAAGAGATGCCTACTAGTGTATGATATGATAAACCACATACTCTTTGACTGGATACATGTCCAGACTCAAGCCTTTGATCAGTACTCTTCCTTTCCTAGTTCAATGGGCTGGTTGTAAGAATACTAGTTAAATGGAATACCTCTTCATGCTGCATTTATTGTATTTACCCTTTTTCTCAGTTGAGAATGTTTGTCTTGCAGAAAAATTAAGGATGATATGTTACCCGGAGTATCAAAGTCATCTAATAATGTAAACGACTCTAATAAGTACAGTACAGTTCGCTCTCAAAATTCAAGTGCACCTGCAAACAATTATGAGGATGATTTTGATCCAAGAGGAACTTGTACTACTAGTAAGTACAATGAAGTGGTCTTCTACATTGTGGTTGCTGATTTCTTTCAATGTCTTTCTAGACAAATATAAATCTTTTGATTCAAGTTGATTAGAAATCACCTTTGTGCACATTCTTTCAGAAAGAGGAATCGAATTTAGTGAACTCTCAATTTAATAGAATGTTTGGAAGTGAGAGCACCATCTTTAGGGGGTGGAAAATGTATGATAGTTCAAGTCTATTAGACTATTTCCATCAAAGAAATACATTATTGACCTCAACTAAATTTATTATTTATTATTTAATATTATTGTAAATATTTTGCCTATGAATGTCATAGCTACTGATGTCTTGTTATTGAGGAACAAGAAGATTTCTGCTAGTAGTTTAACTGGTGCAACAGTTGGATGGGTCATTTTGAATGGCTTAATGATCATTTACTACCTATTTTTTCCTTTGCTCTGGTTCTTGGCATGCTTGCTCAGTTTCTTTAGTCAAATGCTTCTGGCTTGTTTAACAGGTTGTCTGATCATATTTGTATTGCTGCTTATGTAGACTTAGTTTAGTTAGATATGTTAGTATTACAGAACTGCACAGCTTTAAGTGGATTAGGATTTCATTTCCTGTCTATGTGACGCAACGTGTTGCCTAGATATGGATAAACTTATTCTTATTGATATATTACTGTCTCCCAATATTGAAACTGAAAAGCACTAAGGAGTATAAAATGTATGGAGCTTCTGCATTTTGGTCTTCTTGTTTTTGGTAAGTGGGTATTATGTTATTAGGCATATTAGTGGGTGTGATTACAGGTCATTTTCAGCAACTTGCAGGATTTGCTATTCGTTTTGCTTGTTTTTGTTTAGTAGAATAGAAGTACTTGTGGAATTTGATCTTATGTACTCAGCAGGATATGCCTTGCGATGAGGCAATACTCAATACTTACTTTTTGTCTGCTCCCTGAACAAGCTTCTTTATTACGGTGGAACTTGTTTCCCTTGGATTCTAATATGCAGGAAAGGTTCATGTTAAATAAATAAAATTTTTTAATTAGTAAACTTTAGTGGCTGTATATGGATATAGTCCTTCAAATTTCATAAATGGGTTAATTTCATTATGAGATTTTTTGTTATATAATTTTGTGGTCAACATTCATTTGATAATATTTTTCTACCAACTTTACTCACTTCTTGTTTATTCTTTTGTCTTTCATTTGTTATTCCCTTGATGAGAAAGCATCGTAATAATCAACAGACCCCAATTTCTCGTTCTTAAATACCATCTAAATGTAACAGTCATACCATTAACTTATGAATTGCTAAGGCAATGGGAGCTGAATACCCCAGACTCTCCCATGTCAGCATACAGGGTAAAGTAAAATAAAAATTCAAACACAATTATCTATTGGCTAAAATGTGACCATTAATCACTAGTATTGTTCACCACCCCCAAAACAAAAAAACAAACAAACAAATTGAAGTACAAAAAATGCATAGCCCAATGAAGCACACCGCAAAGTGACCAATACACCATCATCCAACATAAAAATGTAGACATTTTCCCCCGGAAAAATTGACTTGTGCTTGATCTGTGAAGTTCAGTAATTAGCCTTGCGAGGATTGTTCTGTAAATCAAAAAACATGAAAACTATGTTATAGTGACTTGAGATTACCAAAGTTAAAAAATTATTAACTATGCCACTCACTTTCCTATCATGAATGCATACCCAAATACATATAATTTCCAAGGTTTCAACCACCCAAATCAGTATTCAAGAAACCAAGATAATTATCCTTGTCCACCTATGAGTTTCCAAATATTAGGCATCGTGAAAATTCTTTAATATAACATTTTAAAATGGCAGGTAAGAAAGCATTCCTACATGCAGCAACATTTGCATAAATAAACAACCCATAACAAATATAAACCAAGTTCCTGCCCATCTCTCATTTCTATTGCTTCCGTTAATTTTGCTTTATCACAATATCATGTAATCATTATTAACTATTTTGCAATGAAGTATAAATTGTTACAATGAATCTACTAAATCAATTTGAAGAAAGACTAATTCTCCAATAACCATTTCCAACCAATTTTAAGTAGAATGATTTTATATATTCACAAACATAATACGCGTAAAATTCAAATTGTTTCCATTTGTTATTAAAGCACTCATGAAAAATTGGTATAGCTTAATAATGACTCATTTACACTTATAAAACTATTATAGCAGAGTCCTTGAAGTCATGACTCGCATATTTCATGGAGCGCTAGCATCAATAATAAAATATATCATTATCCTCATTGGTACACAAAATACAATAAATATATCATGTGTCACATACTTAAGGTTAATAAAAAGTAACTCTAAATGACAAACTTCTAATATGCATCCAATACAAACCGTAAGAGTACAACGTTAACAATAACTTGTATACCATTCCTTTCACAATCAACTTCCGAAGGAAAAACAGAAAGGTTCTTTAAGGCAATTACACGGGTTCCACACGAGCCTTGTACATGATTATATAAGCCATATGCCAATCACCCAGAGACATGGAGAAAAATTTTAATCATATTTTATTGTCACAAATCATACATTAAGAGAAAAAAGACTACTCCACTTATAGATTGCCTAATAGAATTTTTTTAAAAAAAATTGAATTAGCCAGTCCTTTGAAACCAAGGAGGGCGTATATAGAATATTTAATTCAACTTTGGTAGTTTTTTATCTAGTTTATGCATGTGAACTCATTCTAGGTTCAATTAAATATTTTATATTATCCTTGTCTAAAATTTGATTTGGCATATCTCACCTCCAGATACTCTAGTGATGTCCTCTCCCACTTTTGGTTTGGGATTATCATCATCATGCTCAATCCATTTTCCTGCCAACAATAAATATTATCAATTATGCAACTTGAAAAATACCAATTCCAACGAAACACAGATTGTTTCAACAGACCAACCATTTTCTTGCTTGACCCACGCAACATAATGTCCTGAATTAGCACTCCTACCCTTGTGGGTCAACACAGCAACCAAATCATAAATTCCAGTCATCTGTGTTTCTTTTTGACCTATAGACAGAAACAGGGATAATCAGTGGGAAGAGGGTTGGCAACAGAAACTAGTTCAATGGAAGGATTTCACAAGTTTTTACCTTCCTCCATTGGAGCGACAGATGGCTCCCCTCCTCCATTTTATGATCCCTGGATCAATAGAAAAGACAAAGTCTAAGGAATTATGCTTATGTATGGACACTTAGAGTTAGCTTGATTCATTACCTCAGCATCAGACATCTTTGCATCATTTTCTTTTTGAACAACACTTTTCTCACTGACTTTCAGACTAAGCCCTTTGCCTTCCTCATTTCTTAGGATTTGTTGGCACAATGCCAATGAAAATAGTCACTACAAACAATACTAATGAAATTACCTTTCAATTAGATATGAACATAAGATTTTCAAATGTCCAAACAAAGTGTATACCTGTCGAGGAGCTTCCAACTTTTTATGTAGATCATCAGAACAAAGATCATAAATATCCAACTCCAGAGGATAATCCACTTTCTCAGATAAGCAAAACAATTACCAAAATATGATAAATTAATTTTGAGAAAGCAAACAGAATTTCAAGGAAATTCATTCCTAGCCCCCCCTAAAAAAACAAAAATGAAGCATCACCCACAAAATCTTAGCCTTTTGGTTGGATTCCCTCTTCCAGAAAAAATGGACAAACTGAACGGTTAAGTAGCTTGAAAAAATGCACAAGCAGTATAAATAAAAAGTGAAAACTCAACAATTGTCAGCATTAAAAGGAAAGCTATAGCAAATGAATAGCAATATATTATGAAGGCACAAGTGTAATTGAAGAAAAAACGAAGATGTACATATGTAATTGTGGCTATGATATATGTGTTCGTTGAAAATCATGTCACATTCAAACCTTAGGCTTCCCAAGCCAATTCAAAGGATTAAACCACAATTTCTTCTATTTTCTCTTATAATATTTCTTCTTTAGAAAAATCCTAGGCTTGGGGAATTTGCAAAGTAACACAGAGAACAATTTCTCGTTCAAGAGATAAAAGATTTTACCCATGAGGTACAAGTAGAATGATTGGCTTGTTACCAAAAAGATACCAACAAATATACAAACAACTAAAAAGCATATGATTCCTTTTTTCGTATATACAATACAACATCATAATTAGGCACAAATGCCTAAACCATGGTGAATCAGTATAGCAAGCAGCCAAGCACTTTCAATTGATAGTTATTTCGTAACAAGTTGATGCAAGAAGAAAGCATGTGGAAAATCTTTTTGTTATCACCACAGAAACTAGTAGAAGAACAATTTTCCTGATAGTTCACAAAAACACAGGTTGTTTTCTAACTTTGTAGAGATGAGCTTGAAAATATTTGACGTCTTTCAATAGTGAAAGTATTCATACCTCAAACAGCTGCACTCTTCACAAGATGTGGCACAGGTATGTCCTCTTCTGATTTCGTTATGCTTCTGATATAGACTAAAATCATTATGACAAATAATTCAATCCAAGAACTAAACATTTATACAATACAGCTAAGTTTTTATTCATTATGAACACTGCTTATCTGTATCATTTAAGTCTAGAAAGGAAATAATTCCAAATGAATGTGAAAGATATATAGAGACTAAAATGGCTGGAAAACAACGATTTAGTAATGTTTATCTTACTTTCCAGTCAAATTTTTATTTATTAATCTGAGTTGTCATTTTATTTAAAGTTCTAAGAGGCCAGGTATCCAGATCTATGATAAAAAGACCATAACAACAATGGGGGGAAGTTTTGAACAGGGAAAGTTGCTGCTACGTCAACAATCATGCAAATATATAGAATTAACTTTAAACTAGAAATCATACCACTTTGAAATGCCTTGGCCTATAATACCACACGCAAATCCAACGGCTCCATACATTATGCCCTGGGAACAGCATTATGCATAAATTATTTTAAAACCCTCATAATTTGGTCAACTTGTGAGATGACCTTACAGTCCTTACCTTGTAGAAGTATGTTCTGATTCTCTGTTGTATAGAAAATCTACTTCCTGGTCTTTTTGCTTCAAATACACTGCATTAAATTAGAAGTATAGAAACTTAGAGAATTTCCTCTTCATGCTCTAAAGCTACAAAAGCAGTTAGAACACAAGAAGAATGACTGCCATTGTCTTGGACTCTTCTTTATATGAATTTTGATACAACTATAAACAGAAGAAACATTCATAAAACATTTTTAGCTGGAAAAATAAGGCCATATTTGTGGAATGATTAAGAAACCTGCTAGGCAGATATGCATAAGCTTGCTGCATTCTTCCAAGGAATCCCTTAGATATTGATGGTTGCCTAATTCGAGCATAAGGTGCCAACATACCGACCAAAGCAACATTAACCACCAACCCAACCAGAAGATTTGCAACATACTACTCAAATTTGGCCCAAAAAACTTTTTCTCTTTTGAACTCCAGCAAAAGTAGCACAAGAAGAATCAATGACGATCTGTACATCATATGAGCAAAAATTTATAGCCAATGTTCATATGTTCAAATTCTCAACTATCAAGATTACATGAATGTTGTTCTCATAACTCTAAACGGGATAGCAACTGCAAATAACCAATGAAGACATGCAGAATGAAATCATAACTAGTTCTAGCCAAAAAATTATAGCTGAAAAAAGCATAACTATTTTGGCATATAGATACCTTGTTAACTTCTTAAAATATTTTTTAATACCATAAGTTGTAGGAATCAGGATAAACGGAGCTGATTAAGAAGGGGTCAACTATATACTAGCTTATAAATAAACTGATTAGGTTAATATATGATTAATGTTGATAGTGATCACCTGATGCCATATTTTACTGCACCATTAAACAACTGGCAGACTGGAATGTATTATATTTCTACCTGTCATTTAATCATATGAATAATTTGAATCAACATTATAGGAAGACAAGCCCAACAAACCTCTGAAAATATTTTGAAAAGAAATGATGGATCGGCCAGCATTGCAATTTGAATATCGTGAATTTATTGATGTCTTCCCACCATAACATGATTGCCGTGGAACTATGGATAACACCTCCAAAAGCAAACTAAAGAAGCGGCTCTCAATTATGGGAATTAGTTGCATCCTGTCAACATACAACAAAGATAAAGGTTCATTATTTTAAGGTGAAGAAAGTTTAAAACAATTTTACCAACAATAAAATTTACTATTACAGTTTTCCTTAAAAACTTATAATTGGTCAAGAATTTGCGTTCATCTTCTTCCTTTATATCTACAATATCATCATCATCAATTCATCATGCACCTAGCAAAATGGAAGACGTCAGTTCATCTTAAAGGAAAGAAGTGAACAAATCAGGTAAATAAAATTTGATGTATTATATGTTAAACCGCCAACAATATATGACTTCAAAAATCTCAAAACAAGAAAGCAAAAATTAATACTAAAACCCAATCTGATAAAATTACTTAGTTGTACTTATAAATCTTAAATCTCAATACACACTACATACCTTACGCACCTTGATCCTTAAAGTAAAGGTCCTTTTATAAACACATGGAACTGAAGATAAGCAATATTAATTGACAAATTCCCCATCTCACTTGTTAAGCAAACCACCTAGTCTTTCAGCTTAAAGATAATCATGCATAAGAATGATATTGCTCACAGAAAGGGTTTTCTCAAAACAGAGAATCCACAAGGAACAGTACAATTTCATTAGATAACTCAGAGCAGATGCAAATGACACACACCTGCCAATTACCACAAAATACATTGACATGGTCAAAACATCCATAAAAAATGGTTACACTAGATTTTAATGTTGTGGGACGTATGATTGGAGTACCCAGCTGACCCATAACGGTTTTTTGAGCTTCCATCTCCAAAGAAGGAAAAAAAGGTGTCCCAGGAGGAATCAAAAGCCTGAAAAATGATAACCAAGGTAAGCACTATTTTGCACAACAATCATTTGCACTGCTTTACATTACTAAGAAACAATATATGGCATGTGAGTGATAAAGACTGCATTATTTGCAATAATGAACGCCCAAATCTGGAAATTTTTAACATGTTGATTAATTTATCCTCATTAGCTCATCCACCAAGTGCATTATGCATTAACTGTATTAATTACAATTGAGAGTTAGAGAAAAAGGGAGTCTCCATAGTAACAATTCTCTGATTTGAGGTACCCGGATTAACAAGAAATTCCATACCATGAAAAGGACCACTCTTCTGAGCTGAAGCTTCTTAGTCCCAGAAATATTCTGAGCCACTACATCACTACAGCCAGCTAGTAACATCTACAGTTATTGCCTAAAAAGTAAAACTCACATTTTCAAAAAATGTTAAATCCCAAATAGTATCTTAAAATGAAAAATAAGAAGTGGGTAGGAACGAAGTGTTTAGAAAGAAATTGCAGTGAAGAAGATAATGGCAATTGAAGCAGGAACAATAGAAACCTTGGTTCTAAGAGGATGGAGCTGACGTTAACTATCTCAGAGTGGTTAGGTTTTGAACAAATTCTCACTGAAAACGACATACCCCTTTGGGCGGGAGACGACGGCAGCGATAGTCTGTCGAGCTGAGGATGGGCTGTCTGCTGCGATTTTCCCTTCCCTCCAGTACATGAAGGGTTTTCATCAATGGCGTAGTGCAAGCAGTCCATTTCATGTCAAATCAGCCAAGAGCTTGGTAGTGAAAATTAGATTTTTCTTTCTGGGTTTGGCGGGAAATGGCGGGAAGGTGAGGAAGGATTTTTTTTTTTTTTTTAACTAGGAGAGGGAATTATATTTGGGATCTTCCACCATTGCAGAATGCGGTCCTCAATATTAAACAATGAAAGAATTACATTTTTGGCTCCAATACATTTTCCCCTTCCCTCTAATACATTTTAGACATTCCCTCCAATAAATTTAAAAAATCACTATCCTCTTTTTTGATGGGACCAAAGATAAGACGAAGAATAGTACTCATTCAAGCTTGTGATTTGATAGGTTTTATTCTTGTATCTCTGTCATTTTATTTTGAATATTTAAATAATATATTTAAATATCTTTATCTACTATGGTATGATTTCAAGTATTTAATAACATTTAAAATATTACTTATGAAATATTCATATTACAGTATTTTTAATCATATATTATTATTATTTATTATTTCATATTAATAATAAATATATTATATACAATGATATTCTATATTCTTTTGTGTCTAATAAATTATACTATATAAGATATTAATGTATTAAATATGGGTGTGGTTAAGTTACAGCTACACTCATTTTTTTGTTTTTTATTTTTAAAATTTTTTGTGTTTTTTCTCTAATTTTATTTATTTTTTAAATTTAATTAATTATTTTTTATATTATATTTTTTAAAAAAATTTTTAAGATATTTTTTTATATTTTTTATACTACTCATCCATAACTTTATTTTACTAAAATATTATAAATTAAAAATATTTTAAAATTTTCTAAAAAATATATTATATATATAAAATAATTAATTAGTTTTATAAAATAAAAAAATCATTAAAGGTCCCTTACCGCCAACGAGGAGAGTAGCCCCATTAAATATTTTTATAGTATTTTATATATATTATTTCATTAACGTAATATAAAATATTATATAAAAAAATATAAATATATTTATATTTATTAACTTTTAAACAAAGTATTAAAAAAGTATTAAGATATTAAAAAATAATTTGTTTACAATTTTGGCATTATCTTATGGTAATTTAACCTATACCCATTATTTTTATGAAATTTCACCAATTTGTTTATTTTGGTTGCTTTAATTAATTTTTTAAACTTGAATTCATTATATTTAAATTTATCTTTGAACGCCTTGTGATTATATTTGTTACAGAACATATAATCAAAAGAAAAAAGTTCAGGTTGAATGTCAATTTCATATATCTTCTTAAAAATGAGCCAATTGGGTAATATTTTTCTCACCTAAATTACAAAACATACTACAAAATAGGATTCACTCGAACTAAAATAAAACAGAAATGAAATGTAATGAAAAACCCAATCGACTAGAGATATTAAATAAGAGGAAAAATGTATTCCTCTTTCCCATAACCTGCGTACCTGGATGCACGGGAAAAATAACAAAGAACATAGCCATGGCCATCTTTGGAGAGGAAAAGATCGGGCTTTACTTTTGGCCTGGTTCTGGGGATATTCTTTGGCGTCCGTCGCTTCGGGATGAACTTCGAAGCACTAACACCAACTCCACTTGTCTACCACCGCCAGCACTGGCCTTAAAGGAAGAAGACGAAGGGAGATAGGTGGAAGTGGAATTAAGGTTTGGATCAAAGAAAGGGCAGCTTACATTTTTCGGATTCCTTTCTTCTGGCCTCCTCCTCCCACTGCTAAGTTTCTTTTAGTTTTTTTTTTATATTTTTGGTCTTTGTCGCCTTAACAAGAAAACGTGGCACCGAGAAGAGGGAATTTTGTTTTTCTTTTGTTTCTTATCAATGAGAGGAAATTACATTTATGGCCTGCAAATTTCCCTCTAACACATTTTCAATCTTCCCTCCAACACATTTCACACTTTCCACAAAATAATTTTAAAAAAATAATAGCCTTTGTTAACGAGACCAAAGATAAGTTATTTTAATCCAAACATTTAGATAAGATATTTTAATTTTTTTTATTTAATATGGTGTGATTTAAAATATTTAATAAAATTATATATTAATTATGAAACATTAAATATAGAATATTTAATAAAATTTAAAATATTATAAATATACATATATTTTTTAAAATAATATATTAATGATATATAAATATTTGATAATAATATATTAACAATACACGATATTAATATATCATAATGAACAGGTATTTTAAATCTCTTATATACGATATTAATGCACTTTATGTTATCTTTTATCAATGAATGATATTTCACATGATAGTTAGAATTTGAACTCAAAATGATAAATTTTACAATTACTCAATATGCATACCGTGTCAATTAAACTAATGCCCTTATTATTTGGTTAACCCAAATAAAAGAATGTCAACTTATTAGATGTGATTATAAAAGACCTTGTATAATTAAATATTGGTAACCATGAAAAACACATCGATATGTTCTATGTATGCTCTCCCACTTTTCAATAACCTAATATCATATTATTAATTTGAATAATTTGATGCTAATATTTTGTTAAAATTTAAATTTTGTATAATATTAGTTTTTTTAATGATTGACAACGATGCGAATTCATTTGTAAGAAAACTTAATATCTTTCTAAAATGAGTCATTTTGGTATAATATTGTTCGAAATATACCATCTTCCATTTAATGCTAATCTTAAATTTATTAATTTTTATTCATGCTAATACCAAAACCATAATATATAAGAAAAAACTTAACGTAATTCAAATAGAGCAACTAAGTGTATTGTGCTTACAGCATTAAATTATATATATATTCTTATACATAAACGTCGTACTCACTCTTATTTAGGGGTATCAATTAGGGTCGAATTTGATGGACTAACCTTAACCCGTTAAGGGAGGCGAGTTTTGAGCTAAAAAATCAGAGCTGGCTCGTTTAAGGTTTGACCTCATGACAAAGTGAGCTGAACCCTAATTTTTTTTACACTTACTAAATTAAACGGTTAAAATCCTGATTTTCACTTTCTTCCCAACTCTGTTTAACTTTTTTGTTTTGTTGTGAAATTTTATAATAATTTTATTTTAAAAAAATTTTCATATACTTGCTCGTTTAATCTTATAATCCTATTTGGTTAGGGTCAGATTAAAATTTAAAAGCTATTTAAAAAAAAATTTATTTGACCCTTTATGAACTGAGTTGATTATAAGTGATATTCATACTCTTACCTATGATATTAACCTCATTTACATACTTATTAACAACAATAAATTAACAATAAATTAATAGATTTAATTATACTTATTAATTTAATATATTTTATGATATTTTCTACCAATGAATATTTTACAAAATAGTTAGAGTTTGAATTAAAGTTTGGTATTTGCAATAATCGTCCATTTCACCCTCTCACTGAAGGGAGGAGAGTCACTGAGGACCCACTCACAGTCACAGCCAAATAAGGCTCCAAGGATTGAGTACATAGTCGCATCCTACTGCCATTTGTTATTTCCTCGGAAATTGCAATAGTCGCCTTCATATCATAATTGCATTTTCTTACCACGTTTCCCATCTCACATCTGGCATCATCTATACGGGCCCCATCTCTTTTCAACTAAAAAACATGAAAATATGGTTCGGGTACAACTCCTTTCGTTTCTTCCCTCTCCTTGTTTTTGTGTTTTCCTCGCTCCCTGTCTCTCCCTTCCCTTCTTGGCTCCTCTTAGAATTAGCCGCAAAAACGTAACAGCTTTAATACGGGACCGAAGATAAGATGAACAATACTACTCATTCAAGCTGAACTATTTTATAGGTTTTATTCTTGTATGTTTGTCATTTTATTTTGAATATTTAAATAATATCTTTAACTAATATGGTATGATTTCAAGTATTTACTAACATTTAAAATATTAATTATAAAACATTCATATCACAGTATTTTTAATCATATATTTTTTATTATTATTTATTTTTTATAAAAATCTTATGTATAATGATATTCTATATTCTTTTGTATCCAATAAATGACACTATATAAGATATTAATGTATTATATATTTTTACAATATTGTAAATCTATTATTTCATGAATGTAATTTAAAATATGATATAAATAACAAATATATATATATATATATGTATATATATTAATTTTTAAACAAAGTATTAAAAAAAGTATTATAATATTAAAATATAAATTATTAACAGTATTGGCATTATGTTATTTAGCCTAACACCCGTTATTTTTATGAAAATTCACCAAATTTTTTTTACTTTAATTAATTATTTATAATTTAATTCATTATATTTAATTGTATGCAAATAAAATATTATAATAAAATATAAAGAGTTATATTAAACTAAAGTTGTACAAATATATGTATATATTATAATAATTTAATTAAAAGTATAAAAATGATTGATTATAAATATATATATATATATATATATTTAAATAATATCATTTGCCATAAAAGTAACGCGTGATACGTGTATTTAGAAGTATATTTGATATTACATAATCTATATTACATAGGGATTCCCACGTGTTGATATTATTCCTTTCTCATAATATATGCTTGAGTTTGGAAATTTTTGTAATTATAAATGTGTATGAATAGATAAGCATAAGATGAGAAATTGAATATATACATATTTATCAATAACCGACCATGGCATACCACAGTATATTAATTTTGTCTCATGGTCACTTTTAGCTTGAATCAACTAATTGGAGCATTAAAATGAGACGCTTGGTATAATATTGTCTTCATTTAAAGGACAAAAGATATACAAGATATTACTATCAATGTGACAAATGTTTGAAATATTTCATCTTTCATGTAATACTAATTTTAAATTTTTTATTTTTATTTATGCTAAGAAACGGCGTATGTAATTCAAATATAATCAGTGTAAATAAGTGTATTGTGCTTACACCGTTCTATCTTATATTTCTTGACATGAACATCTAAATCACTTTTACAAATGACATTAATCTCCTTTGTATTCCTCTTAACAAAAATAATTAATCATAAACTAGTAAATTTAATTATAAATTGTCAATTTAATGCATTGTATGTATTTTACCAATGAAAAATATTTTAAGAATAGTTGGAGTTTGAACCCCTAATGTATTTTATATATTAATATTTATTAATAAAGTTGACATCATTCAAGTTGTGAGGAGATTTATTATAATGATAATGTTATAAATTTATTTAAAGTCTGAAAATAATTGCAAAACATTTTATTCTTTATTATGTTATTAATTTAATAAAATGATTATAAATGGAGGTAAGTATAGAAACACAGAATATCAGATCATCAATATTGTCACCAAATTAAATGTGTCTCCATAAATAAAGGATTCATCCATGCTTTACAATAATGAAGAAATATCAACCTGTAATGCATGCAGGATGAGAATGGATCCCTTACACGCTAAAGCCAGTGAGAATAGTTGGTGGCACTGCCACATCAAATTCCATGTGATTTTTATTAGTTTGACTCTGACACATCAACATCAACTTACGTGTAAAATGCAAGAGCTAGTGACTTTATTACTTCAGGTGTAAGCCCCCAAGCAATGCCTAATTAATTCTTCATAACACTTTTTAATTTTTTTAAATTTAACATTTGCATAATATTAGTTTTCGACTAATTGTGAATTTATAATCACATTTCTATTTTGTCACCTAATTTAATAATTAAAATGCTTAAGATAATAACATATTTATAAACTTATATATCATATTTCAAATAATAAAAATTAAAATATCTAGTGATTGATTAGAGAGTCTTTGTGATATATTTTTTAAATTGTTATAAAAGCAAATTTATATCATTTGGCACTAATAATTATCAATGAGTTAAATTATTTAACAATCAATATTTAGAAAATTAGATTTTTTCTAACCCACACTTCATAAATCCCATGAGTTTAAAAAAATTTAATTATGCTCCACTTGGTGCTATCTGGGAGCTTGAATTGTCACTAGTTTAATGCAATTGAAAAAGTTACAAAGTACAATGGCATAGGTCAATTAAATATTTTCTTTGCAGAGGAATTTTTTTTTACTTTATTTGGCCATAATGGAAAGAAACTTGCGTAATAATTTTTGTTTGAAGTTGTCATACTTAACATTTATAATTGTAACTTAATTTTCAGTAGTGTGTTAGTCATAAGGAAACATATTTATTTCCTTGTAAATTTTCTCCAATCATTGTGAAGCTCAGAAATGATAACAATAAAAAGTGTAAATTGATTAGCAAATGATTGACAAAAAGTTCAATCAATGTAGCAATGAGCAAGATCATAGCACGGACAATTGTCCTTTGCCCCCTGAACAAAAGCAACCCACAATGACTCCCGCCTTGCAACTTTCCTTCACTCCAATCAAATAGAATAAAAAGGTTTCCCTCCAATGAAATTAGCAAATAAAAATAAGCTTCCCTCCAAATCTCCAATGTTAAAAAAGGATAAATGGTTTCCATCAAATTTACTAGCAAAAAAAAAAATTCTTTCCCTCCAATACATTACTACTGAAAAATATTTATTTAATTCAAATGATTTAGTGAATAAATTTTGTAAACAGGCTATTATTTTATTGTTTGTTATCTTCTTTATTGTCATTACAATCTAAAGGTTTACATCAATTTATTAATATTTTGTTTGATATATTATAATCTCACGTTTTTAAAAAATTATTAAAATATAAATTATGAAATTGTCATGTCAATATTCTTATTCATATATTTTTTATTATTTTATAATTTCATACAATTTACAATATTTTTATATGAGAGTAACTCTCTTACATCCTATTGTCACTGGCAATATTAGCGAAGGCCTTATAGTGGCGATATAAGGTACAACATAAAAAATGGGAGGATGCCTTAGAATTAACCTTTTTATATATTATGTTATTTTAAAAAGTAAAACTAAGCTCAATTGTGATAACATGTAATACTATGTTCCTTCATTTAATTTGCTCTTATATATCACACAAACATCGTATGCATTCAGTTTAGCAAAACCAATTAATAATAAATTAATAAACAAATTATGACTTGTTAATTTAGTATATATCTTTTGCTAATCAACAGGATATCACAGGATAAATTAAGTATGAACTCATAATGTTTAAGTTTACTAATACTCGATACATAAAACGTGTGAATTGAACTAATACTCTTATTAGAAATATTTTATAACATTCATTAATATTTATTAACAAAGTTAGTCTCAAGCATTGTGAGATATTTATTATAACTAATTATAAATTTATTTCAAGCATGAAACTAACTGAGGAACATTATTTTTTTTAATTTGTTATTAGTTTAATATAAGATGATTCTGCATAACACTTTTTTTGTTAAATTTAATATTTTAATAATATTAGTTTTCTACTTACTGGCATATTAGTTATTGCCAGTTATGTGAATTTATATTCACATTTCAAATTTGTGAACTCACTTTATCACTAAATTGCTTAAGATAATAACTTATTAATAAATTATATCTTATAATCTAAAGTATCAAAATTGAAATAAACACTGATTACTTATTAGTAAGCATTTGAAGTGCACTTGAAGTTATTTGTTGTCTGTAATCATTTATTCGCCATTGTTCAATACTCATTAGGTAGTGGCCTTTCAATTAATTTTTTTATGAAAATTTAACATTAATGTTAATTATACAAATAATATATGTATTTAAATTTAGTGACTTGTAAAATTGGTGTTATTTCAATAATTTATTAGTATTTGATAAAAAAGTAAAATTATATATATAATTGTAGATGTCAACATATTAAAATTATTGAGAAAACAAAAAAACAAAATTCTCACTCGTGAGTATCGATACAAATAGCCAATTTCTTGACATAAAAAAAAAAGATTATATCTTTTAGGTGTTGAAGTGATAGAGATAAACAACAGTAACAATATATCAAAATATAAAAGGAGAAGAACTTTCAATTAAAAGTTGTCTAGAATTAAAAAATTCCAAATCTCATATTCAATCTGAACGATGAAAGTAAAATTTATGAGTGAAGGAGATATCGCAAGGAAGGTAGCCAATAAAGAGTAAAATATAAGAAATTTGACTCTTAAAATCAAATAGAAAATAAGAATTTTTATAAGATAATAAGATTCATACATGGAGGAGATAATTGACATTATACAAGCTGATGGTAACCAAATAATAAGAAGATAAAATAATATACACCTATATATGAGTGATACATTTACAAAATTAAGTAATACATTTGTAAATTGAGTAATGTATTTGTAAAATATAAGGGGTAATATAAATATTTTAAAGGAAACAAATCAATTTTTTTTAAATAATTACATAACAAAAAAATTTTATAGGGTAAATATTTGGGGGGGGGGGTTTTTAAGAACTTATTTACATAAGAAAAAAATTTGGGGGGGAAAACTGCCCACTATGTATTCCGCCATTGACAACAAAGTACCCGTATTTTAACGTGTTATCCACGTACCACTTTAGAGTACGCATACTCTGTCGTTAAGCCTGAATGTTTAAAATTACTATGCATATATAAGATAAGTAGATTAAATTATAGAAAATTATGTATACATTAAATTTTAATCTTACTAAAAAAATACTTAGTTTACCTTTTGAATTTTCGAAAATAATGATTTTGTGCAATATTATTTTTTTAAATTGTTTTAAGGAGAGTAATTTTTAAAACACATACAGGAACACAGCAAAGTACCCGTATTTTAACGTGTTACCCACATACCACTTTAGAGTACGCGTACTCTGTCGCTATGCCTGAATGTTTAAAATTACTATGCATATATAAGATAAATAGATTAAATTATAGAAAATTATGTATACATTAAATTTTAATCTTACTAAAAAAATACTTAGTTTACCTTTTGAATTTTTAAAAATAATAATTTTGTGCAATATTATTTTTTTAAATTTTTATAAGGAGGGTAATTTTTAAAACACATACACGATAATGGCAAAGTATCCGTACTTTTATCACCTGTAAAGTGAGACGTGTATAATAGACCATAATACGAGTACTTTGCCGTGATTGTGTATGTGTTTTAAAAATTACTCTCCTTAAAAAAATTTAAAAAAATAATATTGCAAAAAATTATTATTTTCATAAATTCAAAAGGTAAACTAAGTATTTTTTTAGTAAGATTAAAATTTAATGTATACATAATTTTCTATAATTTAATCAACTTATCTTATATATGCATAGTATTTTTAAACATTCAGGCATAGGGACAGAGTACGCGTACTCTAAGGTGGTATGTGGATAACACGTTAAAATACGGGTACTTTGTCGTGTTCCTGTATGCCAAAAAATACCATGTCAAGGAGATCTGTTTGTATCCTAAATATTGATGCTCTAATTTTTCAATTTAGTCGTTCCGTTATTTTAAATAAAAATTATTCAGTATTGAGTAGAAACCGAATTAATGTACATGCCGATATGTTTTTCAAAGTATCTCAGAACATGTGTATTCTATCATATGTCGTGTTACCATCTGATGTTGGTTGAGACAAATTATGTATAAATAAGGATGATTGAACTTTGAGCATTTTTTTTCTTTGATGGATTCATAATCGTGTCATTGAAATTTTACTGCATGGTGATGAGATCAATTTGATGTGAGATGAGAATAATATTTTTCAACTATGGGGCAGTTTAAGTTTAAAATTTATTTCAATATGGCCGTTGACTAAGTGTATTGGTTTCTTAATTTTTTTTTGTCAAACTCATGTTCAGGATCTTGTTTGGCATACTCTCAAGGAGATGGTGGACGCAAGGATGATAGAATGAAGCCCAACATTCAATTCACACAATGACATTTATACTTTTCTCTTTATTCATCAAAAGGTTGTGCCTTTATAAGGCCATTAATATTTCCAACTATTTGTTACATTTTGGGCCTTAATCCTGTAGTAAGATTTTATGAGTTGGTTGTGCATCAGAACATGAATATGCAATTGAGAGACAGAGAGAAATGAGATGGAAAATAGATTCATGTACAAATAAACTCTTCATATAAAAGTACCCATAAATCCACAAAAGACAAGCCAATAATTGATATTGAAGAAATGAAAACAAGAAAGATAAGCAAACCCACTTTTTATAAGCTAAAGCTTTACATATAAGATAAGGTATTCCTCATGAACACCAGGAGGCCAAGTTTGCTCTGTTTTAACTGTTATCACCATTCCACTTAGAAGTTGGGACACAGGTTAGGTAATGACACCAATGCCAGTGATCTTACCCATTCTCCTTCTGAAATAGCATCACCAATGCAATTGTCAACCTGCCATTAAACAAATCAATTTTAGTGCTTCTTCACCACAATTATTAGAAACTCATAGTCAAATGACAGAAACCATCTAGCATCATGAATTAGAAGCATATAGAAACTACTTAATTAGAAGCACTTTGGTATTACTTCATTGCAGAGCTAATCCAAGTTCATTTAACCATGAGACTTCAGTGTCTAACAGAAACCATTAACAAGGGAAAATAGATAACCTTGCTTAAAAATGCTTAATTGGTGACCTTACTTCAGGAAAACTTCAACTTTAGACTTGGGAGAGTAGAAAACATTTTATACCTTTATAAAGTACTTTATGTAAGAAACTTGATGGATTTAGAGATAAATTATTGGTCCTAAAAATTTCACTGTATATTAAAATTTAGCCATTTTAAAGTACATTAGCCATATACTATACTTACATTGTCGGTACAAAGTTCTACCAAAATTCAGCCAAGGCACCAGATATCAATCTTCTTGTCAAAAGGAAGTCCCAAAATAACCTCAGAAGCACAATAGGACTTGGACTGAACATACAAGCAAAGGTGATCTATCCCAAAACAACTACTCCCAAGATCAATTACCTTCACCTCACATCTACTATAGCTTTTTACCAAAATATTCTCTGGCTTCAGGTCACAATGTATTAGTCCAAGACTGTGAAAAAACTGAAGTGCTTCCAAACGCTTAATGGTAATCGACTACATAGATTGATTCAGAAGAGTTTACAATGACAGCAGGTAATATGCAAATAAGACACATTAAGTATATGGCACACCACAAACCTTCAATATTGGCATTGTGAAGTACACTCCCCCCCTGATTCTCTATTAAATTTATGAAACTCATATAAGTTGGCTTTAAGTAGTTTGCATACTATTAACAAATGTTCCTGCAGTACAACAGGAGAAAATAATGAAGAGTGTCAGTCAACTAACCCAAAAAAAATGTCCAACTACTAATAATATAGGGAATCAGTAAATAAATAAAAGCATACATATGAGACAGACTACAAAGTCAAATGACCAATAGTTAACATATATTTCTTCCCATCCCTCTGAATATGCCTTAGATAGTTAGTCCTGCCAATGACTGAAATCTTTTCAAATTTAAGCACCAGTGTCGATACTTGATAGTTTATAGTTATATCATATGGTGGAACTAGATCAAACTGTAAATTGGCAAGTGTCTTTTCAGTAAAACTTAACACAATTCAGAAATATGCTATAGTTGCAGCACCCATAAACATGGAGGAAACTAGAAAGGAATAGCAAATGTGCATACCTTCCATTTTAATTACTCCAGGACCATCTTTGCCCCGGGCCACATT
>JASKGM010000014.1:1458370-1474053 GCA_034509205.1 Ceratonia siliqua | reverse complement strand
CACTTACATGCTTTAGTCCTTCATGTAAATGGTTCACCTCCTGTGAGATGTGGCATTTAAGTGAATAAACAGATTCTGTTTCTGAGCTTTCTTCATTACTCTCTTGGCAATGCATCCTAGAAATTCATCAAATCACTAACAGAACATGAGTACAAATACAGGGTTAAATTTTATGGACATTAATAAAGAATTTTAATAGATACCATCATATAAAAAGAGTGGATCATTTTGATGCATGATTAGTTGAACCAGCCAGCATACATTACAAAGCATAGATTACAATGCCATAAAACAAAACACATTTAGATAGAAACAAATGTGTACGCCTGTCCTAAACACATGGAAAATCTCTTCAGCTGTAAAGACCCTACATGAACAAGTATCCATGATGGTTCTAAACTGCTAGAATACGGCTTGCCTAGCCTCCTGGCCTATCAAGTACAGCTTATAAACCCCCCCCCCCCCCAAAAAAAGAAAAAGACACTTTGTACTCTTGTACTCTTGTAAAAACATCTAATGTCAATTCACAAGCAACTGTTGCCCATAGAATTGAAAAGCATTGTAGGAATACAGGGGCTGCTCTTCATTTACAAAGTCATCATTTTCAGACACTAAATACAGTATTTATTACATTAAAATACTATGAGCTACCATAAAGTTGAACATTAATATCCAAAAACATCAAAAAAGCATAATCTACTTTCTTTTCATAATTTTTAACTCCAGTTCTGCCACTTAAACATTTACTATACAAAACATACTTTAGGATGGTAATACACAAAAGACAATAAGGCCTGGGCTCCCAGATTGATGAGATGACAGAGTGAAACCAAGTCACTAAAGTAACATAGGTTTGAGGAAAAATAAAAGGACGCATGAAGAAGATGATAACAAGAAATCCACAAGTCAAGTTAAACATGAAATCCATTTGATTCTTCAACTATTCGAGGTAAACCTGTTTAACCATCAAAGCAGCAAATTGGAATTTGATAAAAAAAAAATCTGCACAGAATACTTTATGAATAACTAACTTAGTGCATATCAGTAGCCAAAATTAGAAGAAGGTCACAGAGGGTTCACCTGCTAATAAGTTCTATGCCAAAAAGAGCCTTCAAAGCATCAGGATTCTCACTGGAAGAAAATATTATATGAAATTATTTAGTAAAGTAAATATTCATGGCAGAAATAAGTGATTGAAAAATAAACAAAATATGTAATCTAGGTGAGCTTGTAAAATCTAGTAGACCACTATGAAATTGCATTTTAAGCGATTTTGACCAGACAGTATGGAAGAGAGAAGCATGGAGAATGGAGTTCAACAATTCAGTCTTCAATTAAAACCCGCCAGCTTTTCTATGGAAAAATATCATTCTCCAGATACTCAATCATGTTTAATTATTTGCAATAGAGAGAAAATCACCTAGATCCAGGGGATCTGAGAGACTGAGAAAGTGTGTACAGAAGTTGTGTCCAACATTCTTCAGCATCCTGTTACACATGGAAAAAATTAAAAAGATAAGCATAAAAACTCATTAAAGCAGTAAGGATTAATTCCATAAAGTGACGTGCAATTTATAAACCTGTTGCATGAACACTCCATTATGAAGCTGGCCAAATTGAGGATACTTTTTCCGCAATACCTGGTAAAAGTGATAAGTAATAACAAACCAGGACAATATCATTTCAAGCTTCAAAAATATGATCTTTCAAAGACCTTATCAAATATATATATTAAAAATAAATGAATAAATCATCACATTAATTATATAACTGAAACAAAAGAACAAACCATCCAAAATTGCATTGGTGCTACAGGCTTGACACTTTTATCAAGTTCATTAAATAAGTCACGGGTTGCAATGGTCAACATATGAGAAGACTGGTCCACATCATTGTTTCGTCCAGAATGAGAGTACCTGTTTCCAAGAAATTTCATGTATTGTTCATTGGAAACAAATTGCACATATTGTTCATCATATGTCAGACGCATATGAAAGGAAAAGAAGTTCATTTTGAGTCTTACTTAATCAAAGCTGACTTCAACTCTGGCACAGAATGGAGACATTGCAATGTTGAGTTCATATAACAGGTGTTTCCCAAATTGAACAGACCAGCAGTATGTCCCTGGAAAGCCCAACCCCCCCCCCCCCCCAAAAAAAAAAAAACTAGATATTAAAACAAGAAAAGTAATATTCTCAGATAACCACAAGTAAAATAAAAAATAAAAAAAGCTTAAAAGTGACTCATCAAACTCAAAGTACTTTGGACAATAAAGCCCACCTGCTTAGAGATTTAGACATATTAGACTATGATCATATTCTAAAAAAATGCCTTGAACACTTTTATGTCATCTCCAGTCTCATTTACTTAATTATTGTGTAAAAGCAAAATCTGGGATAGCAAAAGCAATAAATCGTGTTGATCGCAATCCTTGCAAAATTGTATTGTAAAGACAACAGCAAGAAAGCTATTTATGCCTAAGGCAAAGCTTGACTTCAACTGCATTGCTCATGCAATGTTTGGCAAGGCTTTGAAGCCTAACTGCTTAAGCATAAGCTTTTCGTCCGCCATCTCCCAAAAAACCCAGAAAAAAAGTAGCATGTGTGGAATGAAACGGGGACATGGCAGAAACTTTTGTTTTTTCAGATCAATTTTCATCATTAATTGTAATTTAAAATAATAAAGTATGCAAAGAAAAAGGGACCACTGTCAATCTTTTTATCAGATTCAAGATCATAGTTCTTGGCAAGCAAGCATATATTTGTTTTACAAAAGAACAATCAATTTGAGCTTATAAATTCTAAGTTTTTTTAATAAAAGACTAATATAATGAGGATCGATGCAAAAATCCACATTAGTCAAGAAGCTAGTTAACCATGAGGATTGATCTCGTGCCACACCGTGTACGCATAACTCTTCTTCAGTTCATGAAATAATGTGAATGTATGGAGGAAAAGAGTTGAAACTTACAACAGCAGCTAATTGTTCTTCTTCAGGAAGATCTTCCATAAAAACAGGTCCCTTCTCTGGAGACTTCACAATTTCATCTGCTGTTCCCATCATCATTAGCTTTTGACCCTGCAAAATTAGATTATGTAAATCATTAATAAAATAATGTTTGACATCTAAAAGAGAAGTACTAAAAAAACTGCATTTTACCACCACTCACCTCTTTCACACCTAACGTTGACCAATCAGCATCATCCTGCATTACCAAGAGGAAACAATTGAAAAGAATTCAGAAACCTCTTCAGTCCAAGTCCAACATATAATGAAGGTATCTTTAACAAGGAATAGTCAAATTGAATTATTAATTATTAACAACATCATAAGTAAATCAGATTAAGCATGTTAAATATCTGTTTATTTATTAATATCACATACAACAATCTACTTACCTTCAATAGAGTACCACCCTTGACCATAATTTTTTGCCTTTCAGGAGGGACCCCTGTTAGATCATACAATTGGCACTTAAAAACATAAGGGGGTTGGGTAGTATCAATTTCTACATCTCGAAACAGCTCCTTTTGCCATTTTACACTCACTGCAGAGAAAAATACATTGCAGTAGTGAGTAATGAATTGTAACATATTAAAGATAACAGCATATAAAAGATAAATCAGACAAATGACCAGGATACAATCCAATAATATGAGATACAATTTCCAGTCTTAAGGCAAAATTAGAGTCTCAACAGTCATGAAGTATCTCACTGTCGTTCATGTAGGCATGCAGCCCATAAAAAAACACATCAAAATCCAAAGAACTTAACAAGTCAATATGGCTAAAAGTGTGTCTAACTAAAAATTGGGGGAGGGGAGAGAAACTTTGCACATGAATTCTTGTTGAGGTCCCCAAAGAAAACATGCTCATGCAACATATACTTATCATTTCTAGAAACATTAAACTTTCCAAATAAAAATTCAGCGAGTTTCCTTTCCTAATCATCCAAAAGATTAGCACGAAGGTACAGATTTTTCTATTTATTACCTCCTAATAAACACATTTTTTTACTGAAATTTTAAAAAATATTACTAAAAAGGCTAAAAGTTTACATCTTTATCGGCAAATGTCAATTTAAGTTTGTTGACAGTAATCTTCTAGTGAGATTTTGTTACAATGCAAATATAATACAGTAGTTGGAGTGTCAGTATAGTTTACTTTCTTTTCCTATTAATAGTTTGACTTTCAAAAGAAGGTAAATGCAGCTATATCCTCTCTCTTCAGACGTCAGATTACACATATTGCATCAGACACCAAGGAGCAACGTGCAAGAAGAGTAATGAATTATGCGACTTAAACATTGTGAAGCCAAGATGAACACTTGACCATCCCAGCTTACCCAAATAACATGATTTTCAAAGAAGCCAGAAATCAAGCTCAAATCTGAGCTTCCATAAATTCTAGATTAATATAGAGAATTTCTCTACACAGTACCCAAACACAAGAATACTAAGCCCGCAAACTTCCAATGACCCATCTCCTTGATTTCAAATACGCAGCGGAAATCGGATTCCGATGTAACCAGAAATGGAATTCCAACAAAAAATAAAGTATGCATTAAAGCATTCATTGTAGGAAAAAAATGTTTATACAGATTAAAACGGTACCGAAAATACCCATCCTCCCCTTCGTAGGATGCATATAAAATACAAATAGGAGATTGAAAATCGAGGTCGAGAAGCTCACTGACCTGTAATCATAGCTGAAGAACTCTGGTGCTGGAAGGATCAGGAATAGAGAAAGAGTTGTGCAGAGCTTAGCTTGAAGAAAGGGCAAAGCCAATAACGTGAGCCGGTGGCTCCCTCCGTTGTGCTTTATATGGGGCGAGTCCAAGCCCAATTTCTCTCTTCAAGGTTGATATGGGTTGCGCCAACGTAGCCAACAACGTGCCTCCTTTGGACCAAGCTTGGACCCGCTAGTCCGATATTTCAAGCTCGGGCAATAAATTTAGTATTGCGTTAGATAAAGTTTTGAGAAAATTATTTATTGGTGTGAATATGATGGTGTTTTTTGGATATCAAAATTGTATATAGTTTTATGTATTTATCATTTATTTTTTATTACAAATAAATATTTAATTATAAAAAATTATTATTTAGTTATAAAAAATTATTATTATCTTATATAATAGTTATTTTTTATAATTGGCTAATTGTTAATAAATGGTAAAAAATTAAAAAAAATGAAATGAACAGTACATCAAATCGAATTTGGGCATAAAAAATAATTTTCCCTAAAGTTGTTTCCTTATGTGGATTTGATGTAGTATGAAAAAAAATATATTTTATCAATTATGAATGTGATAGTGATTAAACATAATAATATAGGATAATTTGAAATTTATCAATAATTTAATAATTGTAAAAAATATGTTTGTTTATCAAAGAATTACAAAAAAATGTATTAAGTTTATGGATATATTATCTTATATTGTAGTATCCTAATATTACTAGTAAAATTAAATAGCTAAAATCATTAGCATATTTAATATTAGGATTCCGATGACATTATGTATCTAGTGTATGATAAGGATACTAGGTATTTTTTAATCATATTAGAATAGACAACATTATTAATAAATACCACTTTTTTATAATTATTAAATTATTAATAAATTATAAATCATATTTCTAAACTAATTGAAGATGTTAAGCTATATTCAATCTCCATTAAAAAAATTGATTAATAATTTATACCAAATCATGGAAAATTTACAAATAACATCTACCTTAGCACAATTTATTATTTGTATGATTAATTTTTATTATGTATGATATGATGTAATGTAATGCAATATGATTATTTTTTAGAAAATTTGTATTTTCAGTTTAATCATTTGTTTTTTATTTTTAAAATTTAATAAACTTTGACATTTCTTAACGTTTAGTATAAATAAAAAGAAAAAAAATGCAAGATATCTAACGGATAAAAAAATAAATTACATTTTTCAAAAATATAAAAATGAGGATGAGGACGTATCCAAAAATTGCCTCCAAATTCGTCCACGTGTTTTCGCCCGCCGAACAGATTAACAGAGTCACAGAGCCAATAAAAGATGAAATATATAAAAGTTAAGGGGTATTGCTGCAATGTCAAACAAAGTCAGAAAATACCCATTTTGGTATTCTCGGTGCGCCGTGTGTTGCTGTTGCCATAACGGGTTCGAGCACCTTCGGAATCCGAACATTGACGTAACATGTATGGAGGCTCTTCCAAGCTCGGCCGTGGAGGCCCAAAGCGCCTCCACTCGTCGTTTCCTCCACCGCCCCCCCACCGGGCATCCGGTCCCCCCGCCGGCCGCCTATCACTCGGTGGTTCTGCCGGCCCTCGAGGCCGCAACCCAAACCGAGCAACGCCGGCGGATCCCCCGGCTGTGGAGGAAACGTTTAGCCTAGTTGCTGGCAACAATCCCTTAACATTTGCTATGATCATAAGGCTGGCGCCGGACTTGGTAGAGGAGATCAAGCGTGTAGAGGCCCAGGGTGGGAGGGCGCGGATGAAATTCGACTCCAACCCGCATAATTCTAGTGGGAACGTAAGTGTCTTAGTGAAATTAAAGAGCGTGGCTCACAAATTCACTTTTTTCCCCTCCTTTTTCGTTATGTGCTTTCAGATGAGCATTGTTGTTTTCCTTATTTATAGTCTTTCTGCTTGTTGCAAAAGTTTTTGCGAAGTTTTTGTTCCTTTTTGTGACCCTGCACTTTGAAGCGGCATGTTTGTGAAAAGGAATGGTAACTTTTTCTTTGAACTAGCCTTACTATCTTATTTGGATTTTTTTTATGATCCTTATGATGGGTTTGCCTACCGTTAAGTTGTTGGATTCTTTCCAAATAGTATTCATTTTGAGTAGGATTCTAGTGATAATACCGTGGACTTTATGTTGTATAGTGGGTTGACTTGCCAGAGTATAGTATTTGACTATGAATTTTGGAGAAGATCTAAAATGCTTTTAGATAAAGAAGATTTCACTTGGACACAACGAACAAGGTAGAGCATCCATTGAGTATTGACCACACCTTTTAAATAATGGAGCCACTTTTAGGAATTGAAGTTGATATGAATGTAATCAAGATAGTGTATTAAGCTGCAGCAGTGATCATTAAAGGGGAGGTTTTGAGATTGGTGTCGTGGTGTCTAGCGTTAGAGACTGCACATGGACCTCTATGTGGTTGAATTTTTTAAAATTTATAGAAAATAAAATCATAGATACCAAGGGATGGATTTTTGGTGCAGTGTATGTTCATATATGCAGTTTGAGACTCAAAATTCTGCATCAAATGAAGTTGTTCTTTTGCACTTTATCTGCTGATTGTGGGGATATTTTTCCCTTCGTAGGTTATAGCTTGTTTGTGTCCCTTGGTGAGAAATAATGGTGATGATTGCACTGGACTGCTTCACTGCATGTTTGATTTTTCTGTTTTTTGGCTTTGTTTTGTTCTTTTTTCTTATCCTCTTTGTTTAGGAAAATATCTTTTCCTTATCCCTTGCACTTCTCTTTCTTCTTATTTTATTTTATTTTTATCAAAAAATTGGTGGTGATGATGTTCTGTTATCTCTTTTATGCAGAAAGATTGGCAATTTTTGCTTACTTAATATGCTTTTCTTGGTTGTTATTTTAAGAGGATATATTATCTTATGTTCTTGTATATGTTTCTTTCTCTTCTCTAACAAAGTTTATTCCTTTACAAAAACATTGTTGATGATGTTATATATGTATCGCATCTTCCAAATCAAACTGATAATGCTGGAGTGCTTTATGGTAGTACCACTGTAGCAACTCTTTATATCCATATTTTGGAGGTTACTTATAGCTCATAGCCATCATATATCTCCTTAGTAACATACAATTTGATATTATCTGGCTGCCACACATTTCTTGTTAATTTGATACCTTCTATCCTACCTTCATTTACTCCAAGTCTCCAATTCACTTGGATGTTGAAGGGGTTGCTAGATTGTGCGTAGTTACATTATATGGATATCATTTGGCTAGACCTTATTTAGAATTCTTGTATCTGGCAGTATGTAATACTAATTCTTGTATCTGGCAGTATGTAATACTATGTATTACAGGAACCTTCCCTCATTTTGTTGGATATTAGCTTTATGCACAGCAATGCAAATTTGATATTTGATGCGGCACTGGCTTATGGCAATTATTTTCACTTTGGTGTCGAACTTAAGCTGGATTTATGATTTGACAATTGACAAAAAGTATTAATAATAAACAGTGTGTGCTTGTTATACATTGTGTTTACCTTTCAATATATGCTAATATGGCAGTCACGGATACATTTGTTCCTTTTGCTCTTATTTCTGGAATCTCTTTTTGTCTGCCTCAGAGGTGGATATATCTAATTTGACATCTTAAAGTTGTTGATAGCTTCTGCATTTTCTATAAAGTAAAATTCCAAATATTCTTTTTATTAAAAATTGAAATGCCATTGGAAATTAATACCCCGTGGGGTTCAGTTCATAGGTCATAGCTACCATCTTTTGTGTGTGTCTGTGTGTATTAGTTGTAAGTAATTTGAAATATAAAGTTTAAACTTTAAACGGCCTGTAATTGTACCAGATTATTGATGTTGGTGGGAAGGAATTTAGATTTACTTGGTCGAGGGAATTTGGTGACGTCTGTGATATATATGAAGAGCGTCAAAGTGGTGAAGATGGAAATGGTTTGCTCGTTGAATCTGGATGTTCCTGGCGCAAGCTGAATGTACAGCGTATCTTGGATGAGTCAACTAAGAATCATGTCAAAATGCGGTCAGTGGAAGCTGAACGCAAGCATAAGTCACGCAAGTATGTAACTGCTACTGAGAATATTCCTTACTTGCTATCATACTTACTCCATGATTATGCACTGGTGCCCTTTGATACTCGTTGTCATCAACTTTCTATTACGTTACAGTCTCTTTTGCTTGATAATTTGCTACTGCTACTAATCAACTGGCCTTAATATGAATATGTATATGTGATATACTTGTTGATAAATGAACTTAATAACATTCTTTAGATGGTAGCATGTGGATGGTGGACAATCCCTTGAAGTATTACACTTGTATTTTCAATTTTATAAGATGTATTGAAATTTAAGTGGTACAAATGAGCTTGTAAAACTTTCAAGCACCTCCTAGTTTATACTATTCAAGCTTATATTTAAAATCTTGAAAATGTAGTTTCTGTACTCTCTTTTTTTTCTTGGTGTTGAATTTGGTTCTATTGCTTCCAGGATTGTCACTCACAGAGTTAGATTATTTTATGAGAAAACATGCAGTAGATTACTTATAGATAGGTTGGTAGAAAACATGCAGAGATTACTTACTACATAATGTTACGATAGACAATAACATACAGTTAAAAGTTAATTTTCTTTTCAAATTGACTGGGCTGTGGATGATGTTATACAGTTATACTCAGCCATTTTGCTGTAACAAAACTTCTTGGTTCAGGATATACTCATATTCCTGTATTAAAATGTTGATGTACTCTTCTGTATTTTTTCTAGGGTATATAAGTTGCACATGTTTTATGGCAATTCAATGGTTTTACTTTTTATTTCTTTCCATGTAATCATAGCATCGGAAGGTTATCTGCTGATATACCTCATTTAGTGGTAATTTATGATGCATGGACGTCTCTTGTTTTTTTGGTTCAAAGATAATTTATTTGTGTTCTCTAAAACAGAGCCATTGTTCTAGAGCCTGGGAGCCCATCTATGAAGAGTCAAATAAAGGCTTTAGCAGCTGTTGAGGGTAAGTTTTCTTTTGCTTTTTCTAGTTCATGTCCCCTTTCCTCATTCTCTAAGTCTTTATGTACTGACATCAGCATTTAAGTGTGCATGTAAAATTGTTTAGTCAGACTTGGAATATATTGTGGAATATCAAATGCCCTGATACTGTGTTTGGTGTGCGGAGATAGTCAAGATTTCTAATTGAGCACTACATTTCAGTTCTTCTTTCGTTTATTTGTCCTCAACTTTTCAGAGGTAGCTAGCTGTTCAAGAGGTATTTGTGAAAGCAAGTTATTCTGAATGGAGTTGGCTTCCTGAAAATGAACCCTCCACTATAGACAGTGAAATATCAAATAATCTACTTTTGTCTGTTATCATGAAGGTCTGGATTTATTCATAGAGATTAGTAGTCAAAAGTTTTTAAGAAGCATAGTGTGGTTTATGCCAATCCCTGGGCTGTAGATGCAGAGTAACACCTAAGCACCTAGTTCTTTTGTTGATGCTGTGACTGAACTCCTAGTTCTTTGAAAGGAATCTTTATGTTGAGGGTGAATGTGGACACCTTTTACAGAAACTGTTAGGTTTGAGATAATGGTGATGGATAGTGCAGATCATGGTAAAGTGAGTGAAGAAGAAATAGTGAGAAGTGTGCTGGCCTGAACTTAAAAAATTGTTTTTTTTTTTTTTGGTTTTCCCTTTTTAGTTGGCTGTGGATTGCATTTATTTTATCTGATTGCTTTCTGCGGTGGTGGCTGTTGGAGGTGAAGTACTGTGGTGGGTAATTGCGTTTTCACAGCTGTCACATAGTCAATTATATTAATTACTATGTTTATGCACTCTGGGATCTATCCACAATGAGAGCGTGTACAGACTAATGCTGACTTCTGTTAGAATAATTTGGAGAATGTGGATGAACTAATAACAGCCTAGATGGGTGGAATTCTTAAATTGTAAAAGAAATAATCTAATTGCTTTTGGATTGATTAAAAATAGTTGGACATCCAATTCTTCATTAAGGATCCATTTTGGGAAAAAATCATCTTTTTGGCATTCCTTTGGGTTTCAGAAAATGGTTTTTTTGGGGGGGTGTCCCTTATGGATTTACAACGGGATTGGAAATGTTTAAATTGTTTTGTTTTTTCCCACTTTTTTTTTTTCATGTTTTAGGAGGATTACCTATCCTCTGTGAATGTATTTCTTTCTATTCTCATCAATAAATTCTTGTTCTATCAAAAACAAATAAAAAATTAAGGATTTGGTGTAGCCAAATCCTATTGTGTGTTCATAAAAAAAATGGATTAAATTGGACTAATGGGTTAGTGCATACTCTTTTGATGAATAACAGAGAAAGGAGAAAAGATTTTTAAAAGATTCAGCCTTCTAAATTTTGAATGCACAATGCCGTAGAGATTATTATAACTTAATATTTTCTATATTTCTTTAACTATGAAAATTTTAAACTTCCATTTTAAAATTTCACAAGAAACTCTAGAATAATTTTTTCCTTACTGATATTGGGCATGGTAATTTGCTTATTACAAATCTTTTAGGTTCTGGCAAAGACTTCTAGTTTTATTTTAATTTGATAACATTTTTTTTTAACTATCATATTGAAGAGCTTTATATCTTTCTTATGTCCAGCTACTCCATGGAAGAATTACAATAAAAAGAAAGAGGCTGCACTTAAGAAAAGGAAAGTGGAAACTCTTCAAGGTAATTAAAACTTACATCTTTATGACGCACTTTCAGTCAATCTTAAGATGATGTCACTTAGCTGTATTAAAACCTTTTCTATAACTTTTTGTTAGCTAATGTATTAAATTTTTAATGTCTGGAACCCTTTATAGTTGTAGGGCCCCCAAAATCTACCCATAAATCTGGATTGTCTTCAGCAACAAGTACCAAGGGCAAACATTCATCTCCTCTTCCATCACCACCAGAGCAATCTGCTGCTCCTTCCTCTCCACCAGGGGCTGTAAATATCTCTAAGAGCCTTGATGATGTTGTGCCATCACAGATGACAGGGAAGCACAATACTACTGCTGGCTATGAGAAAGAAACCACTGCTAGGACAAACAGTGCAATGAGGGACACACCAGGAGGCAAAGGGAATAATGGAGCTAAATCAATGGATTTGCAAAGCATGTTAATTTCTCTTCTCATGGATAAACCTAGTGGAATGACTATAAAGGTGTCAATAGAATCTGATATATAATTCTTCTTAAGCTTGTTTGTTATATCTTTAGTTTACTAATCTAATTTTATCTATTATAATTATCTTGCCCCTTGAGTAGGCCTTGGAGAAAGCTGTTGGAGACACTATTCCAAATTCCTTAAAGAAAATAGAGCCCATTATAAAAAAAGTAAGTGGTGGAAATCTTTTGAGGCTATTGTTTCATGACATATTTATAACCTAATCTTTTAATTTAATTTTGGGCAACAGATTGCAACCTTCCAAGCTCCGGGAAGGTATATATTGAAACCTGGAGTGGATTTAGAAAGCTTCAAGAAACCTCTGTCTGAAAATGGAAGGTACCTGTTGTTTTTACATGATGATATCATTGAATATTAATATTGCTAGTGTGTCACTGTTACTCTAAGTAATCACTACAGATGTTTCTTGTTGCTCTTACTTTTTCTTTGGTAAATTTGTGATTACTTATATGAACTTAGTGGTGTGGTTTAAAGGATTTTTCTACTTCTTGGATATTTTAAGTCAATATGATTATAATAACCCTTAATAATCATTTTTTACAGTGCTCCTGAAGACAATCATCTCCAAATACCTGCTCGTGAAGAGTTTCGTGATCAAACACCTGTTCTGCAGGGAGGCTTCGAAGAGAAAGTGCCTAATGACGACTTGGAGGAAAAGGTGCCATTAAACTCTGAAGTTGGAGAAGAGTCCAACACATTGGAAAAAATTGATGTCCATCATGCTTCTCCTAATATCTTTGATGACAAAAAGGGCTCTGATTATAGTGAAGGTCAGGCAGGCAGCTCTAGTGATAGTGGAAGTGACAGTGACAGTGACAGTGACAGCAGTGATAGTGGAAGTGACAGTGGAAGTCATAGTAGGAGCAGAAGCAGGAGTCCGGCTGGAACAAGGAGTGGGAGTAGTAGTGACAGTGAAAGTGATGCATCTTCCAACAGCAAGGAGGGTTCTGATGAGGATGTAGATATTATGACAAGTGATGATGAAAAAGAGTCAAAGCTCAAAATGGAAGTCTCTGATCAACGGGTCTCATCACTTATTCCAGTAAAAACTCCTGACGGTAGATCTATGCAGAATGAGGCTGATGAGAAGCAAGATGGTAATGATTCTGATGTAGTTGAGATTGAAAAAGACTTACCTGAGGAACAGGGAACTGAAATAGCTCCAACTACTACTACTATTTCTAATAAAGGTGGAAACACTGCAGAAGATACAAAGCCCTATTCACCCAATTATGATGATCTCCAGGAACGCCAAAATTATATAGGAAGTTTATTTGATGAAAGGGAAAATGCAATTAAGGATAGCTCTAGGCATGAACAGTCTGACAGCTCTGAGAGGTTATCTAATGGTAAACATAAGAGAAGTTCTGATGTGAAGAAGATTGATGAGAAATCTGAACGTACAAAGAGGATAAAAGCAGAAAACTTTGTTCAAGCACCAGGTTCAGCTGGTATGGATGTGCTGATGTTAGAGAGTTCTAAGAGTTTGTCTCCTGTAGGACTTACTGAAGACACTTTTAAGGGCCCTACTGTACAAGTGGTTAATAAAGCTGATAGACAAGGAAATTTCAATGTTGGTTTACAGAAAGGATACAACCAAGCATTTTCTGGAAAATCTACTTCAGATTTACCACAATCAAGTCAAAGGACTTTTGATCAAACCTCACAGGGGAAGCCTTCAGATCCGTTGGAAAAATCTGATAAACATGGTGAAAGCTTAGGACGCAGCAGAAAACGCAAAGAAAAGGGCTTTCATCTGTGTGAAGGTTCTTCTATGCAGAAAGATAAATCTCATAGAGAAGCCCAAAATGAGGATATTCAAGCCACTGAAAAAAAGGTCCCCAGGAATTCTAGGGATGGTGGTAATGGAAGTAAGCAATCAGTTTCCTTGGATTCTCATTACCAAAAACAGGGTGAAATGTTAGGAAAGTTAAAGGAAGGCCGGCAAGGTACACACTCACACGTGGGAAGCTCACCTAAGGACAACAACATAATAGGTCCTGATAAATCCCCAGTTATTAATGAAAGAGGTATCACTCTTCAAAGAGAGCTTTCTGACTTGGAGTTGGGTGAACTTCGTGAGTCCACTCCTGATGATTCTCATGTCACAAAGCAATTTGAAAGAAAAAGTTCGTTTAAACTCTCTGACAACAAAGCAGGCGCTTCAGAAGACAAACATTCAGATGATAGTAGAGTAAAACCTTCATTGAAAGCAACTTTTGAATCAGGAAAACCATCCCCAGCCTTTGTAAGTTCTGGTTTTCCCAGCAATATGGAAAGCACAAATAAAAAGAAGAATGTCGATGATCATTTTGAACATTTTAGAGGTATGCAGTCTCATCCACAACATTTGAAAGCAGATCATATGGAAGTTGGATTCCAGATGAACAAATTGGCAGATATGAATAATAGATTTAGAAATAATGAAGCTGCGGTGAGCCAAAGTATTGATTTGGAAGGCCGCAGGGAAAGCAACAGAAGAGCGCCTGCAAATGCACCTAAACCACATGAGACTAAACGTGGAACAGATTCCCACACCTTGAAGGAAAGTAGAAGACAAACATCTAATCCATTGGAAGAGATGGCCGATGGAGGAAAGGATTCAGTGTTGGCAGATAGAAATAACAGTGATCAAAAGAGGAGGGAATCTTCTTCAGATGAAAATAGTTGCTCCTATTCGAAGTATGAAAAGGATGAGCCTGAGTTGAAGGGACCTATAAGGACTTTCTCCCAGTAAGCATTCATTTTTCCCCTCTTCATTGCTCTAAGGTTCTTCTGAGTTAACCACTTGAACTTTGGCATCTGATATAATTTTCTTTTGCAATGCTAGATATAAAGAATATGTGCAGGAGTATCGTGATAAATATGATAGTTACTGCTCCTTGAACAAGATTCTGGAGAGTTACAGGTAATCAGTCGTCCAATTTAAGGTGTCATTTAGATTTTTAGTTTGATTATTTGTTTGTTGTTCTAACATATCACCCAAAATTTGTAGGAATGAGTTTCTTAAACTAGGGAAGGACTTAGAATATGCTAAAGACAGGGATATGGATAGATATTATAGCATCTTGGGGCAGATGAAGGAATCCTATCAACAATGTGGAAAGGTATGTAGTATACGGCCCCTCCCATCCATTAATTATTTAGATGGTGCTGAAATATTGGAAAACCCCACCCCCCCCCCCCCTTTTTCTCTTTTCATTTTCTTGTTCTTCAACAGTTTCTCAACCCTTTTGTTTATAATATTAGTTGTACTTAAGCCCTGTTATCTAACATCATCTACATACCTTCCTGTTTTAGCTGATAAACTTTGAAAAAACTAGTACTGTTTATCTATGTCATGTATGGGTGAAACATAAAATAATTCAACATTTCCGTGTGTTTTGATAATCAATTTTGTTTTGTCTCCTATTACCTTTTTTTCAAGGACCATTTTAATCCTAAAGCTTAAGCTATTAGGTAGAAGATCATGAATAGTTTTATTATAATATTTAACATGTCCCCTCATGTGAAAGTCACATTTGGGCTTGAAGCATGTACAAAGCACAATCCTAATGAACCTTGTGTTGGAATTTCATTTTAGTTATGAGGAATGGAGACGGCGAAGATTGAACGCTTGACCACTTGGTCAAATAGAATTTGATATCAAGTATCATTTTAACTTAAAAGTTTAAACTATTAGTTGAAGGCATATAAATAGTTTTATTATAATATTTAATAATTATGTATA
>JASKGM010000014.1:1426982-1451543 GCA_034509205.1 Ceratonia siliqua | reverse complement strand
TATATATATATATATATTTCTTTATTAAAATTAGTTCAACTTCTTTCAAAAATCTTCCTTACATATATTAGATTTTTTGTAAAAAGAACATGCAGTAAATTACTTATATATACTTTTGGTTGATAGGTTTTATATGGAAAGAAACAAGTTATGGATTTTCTGCTACATAATGTTACAATATGCAATAACATACAGTTCTACTTCTATCTAGAAAAACACAATGGCACACAGTTAATACTTTATTTTCTTTTCAAGTTAAAAGGACCGTGGAAGATGTTATCCTCAGCCATTTGGCAAGTAACAGAACTTCTTGGTTCAAAATATACACTAATTCTAGTTTAAATTTTTAATATACTCTTCTGATTGCTCCTAAGCTAAATAGGTTGCGCAGGTTTTATGCCAATTAAATGATTGTACTTAAATTACTTCTCCCGGGGTGAGAGCAATCAGAAGGTTATTAGCAGCTATACCACTTTTATTGGCATTTTATGATAAGTGGTTATCTCTTGCCTTCCTTTGCTCAAAGATCATTTTATTGATGTTATTTACAACAGAGCCATTGTCTTAGAGCCTGGGAATCCGTCTATGAAGAGCCAGAGAATGGCATTAGCAGCTGTTGAGGGTAATTTTACTCTTACTTCTAGTTTGTATCTCCATTCATCATTTCTTTTTGTCTATAATTATTGACACTGGCATTTAAGTGTGACAGTCAAGTTGAGTAGCATATTACCTACTAAATTTTGCATCTATAATATAATTTTAATATTTCTTATTGATTTGAGTATGAGAATTTCAAGCTATTAATCTATAATGTCATGAGATGAGAAACTTGAAATTTTCTTTTTGCTGACATTTGATTATTTGTTTATCACCACTCTATTGTGTTCTGCTGAAGTCTTCTAGTTTTATTGTATGTAATTTGATAACATTTATATTATGAACTATCTTATTGAACTGCTTTATATTTCCCTTGTGTCCAGCTACTTCATGGAAGAATTACAATAAAAAGAAAGAGGCTGCACTTAAGAAAAGGAAAGTGGAAACTCTTCAAGGTGATTAAATCTTACATCTTTTCGATAGATTCTCAATCAATCTTAAGATGATATAACTTGGCAGTGTTGAAATCTTTTCTATAATTTTTTTTAGTTCATGAATTAAATCTGTAATGTCTGGAACCCTTTATAGTTGGTGGCCCCCCAAAATCTACCTTTAAATTTGGCTTGTCTTCAGCAACTGCTACCAAGGGCAGACATTCATCTTCTCCTCTTCCGTCTCCACTGGGAGATGTAAATACCTTTGAGAGCCTTGATGATGTTGTGCCATCACAGATGACAGGCAAGCAAGATACTACTGCTAATTCTGAGAATGAAATGGCTAACACGAGGACAAACATTGCAGTGAGTGATACACCTGCCTTGTAAATAATGGAGCAAAACTAATGGATTTGCAGAGCATGTTAATTTCTCTTCTTATGGATAAACCTAGTGGGATGACTTTGAAGGTCTTGAATGGAATCTGATATTTATCTCCTTAGACTTGTTTTGTATTTGTTTAGCTTTTTGCTAATCTAATTTTATCTTTTTAACTGCCTTCCCTTTTGATTATAGGCCTTGGAGAAAGCTGTTGGAGACCCAAGTCTAAAAATTGAGCCCATCATAAGAAAAGTAAGTGGAGGAATCTTTTGAGACAATTGTTCTATGACATATTTATGATTAATTTTTTCATTTAATCTTGAGCATCAGATTGCAAACTACCAAGCTCCGGGAAGATATATTTTGAAACCAGGAGTGGATTTAGAAAGCTTCAAGAAACCTCTGTCTCAAAGTGAAAGGTACTTGTTAATTTCACATGACAATAATATTGAATATCAGTACTACAAGTGTTTCGCTATTACTCTTTGTAATCACCAAATGTTTCTTTGTTCCCCTTTTTTGTTCTTAGGCAAATTTGCAATTACTTATGTGCACTTTTTAGTGTGGTATAAAGAAGTTCTCAACTCCTTGGATTTTTTTTTTATCAATATGATTGTAACCGTAATCTTCATTTTATGCCAATTTCTATTTATTCCCCGTCATGCATTTTAAGGCATATTATCTTATTTTTACAGTTCTCCTAAAGACAATCATTGCCAGATACCAACTCATGAAGAGTTTCGCAATCAAACACCAGCTATGCAGGGAGGCTTTGAAGAGAAAGTCACTAATGACAGCTTGAAGGAACGGGTGCAGTTAAACTCCAAAGTTGGAGAAGAGTCAAACACGTTGGAAAAAATTGATGTCCAGCATATTTCACCTGATAACTTTGGTGACAAAAAAGTTTCTGATTATAGTGAAGGGAAGGTAGGCAGTTCTAGTGATAATGGAAGTGACAGAAGTGACAGTGACAGCAGCGATAGTGGAAGTGACAGTGGAAGATATAGTAGGAGCAGAAGTAGAAGTCGTGTGGGAACAGGGAGTGGGAGTAGTAGCGACAGTGAAAGCGATGTGTCCTCCAACATCAAGGAGGGTTCTGATGAGGATGTAGATATTATGACAAGTGATGATGAAAAAGAGTCAAAGCTCAAAACAGAATCTGATCAAAGGGTGTTGTTGGTCATTCCAGTAAAAACTCCTGATGGAAGATCTACGCGGAATGAGATTGATGAGAAGGAAGATGGTAATGAATCTGATGCAGTTGAGATTGAAAAAGATCTACATGATGAACAGGAAGCTGAAATAGCTCTAACTACTACTACCATTTCTTATAACGGTGGAAAACCTGCAGAAGATCCTGATGATCTCCAGAAGGGCCAAAGTTATACAGGAAGTTTATTTGATGAAAGGGAAAATGAAGTTAAGGGTAGATCTAGTCATGAACATTGTGACAGCTCTCAAAGCTTATCTAAAGGTAAACATAAGAGGAGTTCTGATCTGAAGAAATTTAATGAGAAATCTGAACGCACAAAGAGGTCGAAAGCTGAAAACTTGGCTCAAGGTCCAGGTTCTGCTGGTATGGATGTGCAGATGTTTGAGAGTTCTCACAGTTTGTCTCCTGTCGGATTTACTGAAGATACTTATAAGGGCCCTACCATACAAGGAGTGAATGGAGATGATAGACAAGGAAATTCCAATGTTGGCGTATGGAAAGGATACAGTCGATCACTTCCTGGAAAACCTAATTTGGATTTACCTCAATCAGGTCAAAGGTCCTTTGATCAAACCTCACAGGGAAAGCCTTCCAATCTATTGGAAAAATCTGATAAATGTGGTGAAAGCTTAGGACGCAGCAGAACACACTCGGAAAAGAGCTTTCATGTGCATGAAGAATATTCTATGCAGAAAGATACATCTCATAGGGATGGCCAAAATGAAGACATTTATGCCACTGAGAAGCAGGCCCCTGGGAATTTCAGGGATGGGAATAATGAAAGTAAACTGTCATTATCCATGGATTCCCATTACCAAAAGCAGTGTGAAATGGTTGGAAAATTAAGGGAAGGCCGACAGGGTACACACTCATGTATGGGAACCTTGCCTAAGGACAACAACAGAATTGGTTCTGATAAATCCCCTGCATTTAATCGGAGAGATATCCCTCTTCAAAGAGAGCTTTCAGACTTGGAGTTGGGTGAACTTCGTGAGTCCACTCCTGATGAAACTCACATCGCAAAGCAATTTGAAAGAAAAAGTTCGTGTACAAAATTGGAAATCAAAAGCACTTTAGATGACAGTAATATAGATATTAACAAAGTAGAACCTTCATCTAAAGCAATTTTAAAATCAGGAAAGCCATTCCCACCCTATGCAAGTTCTGATTTTCCCAGCAATTTGGAAAGGGTGAATAAAAAAAGGAACACAGATGAACATTGTGAAGATTTAACAAGGTCTAATTCTAGAGTTATTCAGTCTCACCCACAACATTTGAAAGCAGATAACGTGGAAGTTGGATCCCAGATTAACAAATTGGCAGAAATGAGTAGTAGATTTAGAAATAATGGAGCTGGTGTGAGCCAAGGTATTGATTTGGAAGCTTGTGATTCCAATAGAAGAGCACCTGCAAATGCACCTAAACATGACACCAAACGCAGAACAGTTCCCCACTCTCTGAAAGAAAGTAAAAGAAAGACATCCAATAGAGTGGAAGAGATGGCTGATAGGGGAAAGGATTCACTGTTGGCAGAGAGTAATAACAGTGATCAAAAGAGGAGAGAATCTTCTTCAGAAGAGAATAGTTGTTCTTATTCAAAGTATGATAAGGATGAACCTGAGTTGAAGGGACCTATAAGGACTTTCTCCCAGTAAGCACTCAGCTGTCGTTCTTTTAATACTACTACTTCTACTACATCGGAGTTGAAGGGACCTGCTAGTTCTACTACTATTAAGAAGTCATTCTTTTTACTACTACTAGCATTATTATTATTAGTATTATTATTATTATTATTATTGTTGTTGTTGTTGTGATTCTTCTTCGTCAACCACCTGAATTTTTGGCATCTGATATGTTTCCTTCACAATGCTAGATATAAAGAATATGTGCAGGAGTATGGTGATAAATATGATTGTTACTGCTCCTTGAACAAGATTTTGGAGAGTTACAGGTAAGCAGTCTCACAATTCAAGGTGTCATTGCTTTTCTGTTAGGTTGTTAGTTGAATTATTCTTTTGTGGTTCTGTCAACATTTCTCCCATAATTTGTAGGAATGAGTTTCATAAACTAGGCAAGGATTTAAAATATGCTGAAGGCAGGGATATGGGTAGCTATTATAACATCTTGGGGCAGCTAGAGGAATCCTATCAACGATGTGGAACGGTATGTTTTCAATAGCTTTACCCATGCATTTAGTATTTATATAGTACTCGCGTGTTTCACATATCACGTATTCTCATAGTGTTGCTCCTCACTCAACAGTTTGCTGACCCTGTTGTATATGAATACTGTTGTACGTTAGCCCACTGCCTGCCTAATCTGATCTATATACATTTCTGTTTTGGCTGATAAATTGTGAAAGTACTAGTACTATCTATCTATATCATGTATGGATAGTACAGGTTCATTCAATATTTCTGTGTATTTTCATCATCAAATATCGTCATGTGTCCCTTTTGAGTTTTTAAGTGGTTCCCCATAAGTCTGAATTTATTATTATTGGCATATTGCACTTTTAGACAGCTTCGTTTTTGCACCTTTCCAATTGACTTGGCAGCTGTAACAGAACCTTATAGATAGTCTAACTCGAAATTAATCCTTTATTTGTATTCTTATGGATGACTTAAGCTTGTTGATCTTATAATCATAAGTAGCACCTGTTGTAGCATTATAAGCTATGGTATTTGACTGACAGTTTCATAGTCTAACTTGATACAATTTTACTTTGAGTTCTAACAAAATTACTGTGACTTTTTTTATTCAGCAGTTGTTTTTTTGGTATATCGATAGTTGATCATTTTCTTCTCTTAAGTGCTTCATGTAGGAACTCGAGTGTAAAGCACTCCTATTTAGTATTTATTTTCTAATCCTGTGGGCATGATTTGAGTTGTAGAGACACAAGAGGCTGAAGAAAATATTCGTTGTGCTTCACGAGGAACTTGGGGTGATTATTTAAATCTTCTTCAACCTTGATCTGGGTTTATTTTTTTATTATTAATTTTTGTTAATTCCATTAACCATTTCTTTAGTTTTTTCCCCATAATTATTACAATTTTACCTGCATCCTTCTGTATGCTTGATCACACTTCTTTTCTCTGCTTATTGCAGCAACTTAAGCTAAGGATTAAAGACTTTGCAAACTCATATAATAAAGAGTGAGGACACAAATGTGTACTCTACAGCAAATTGAAACCTCTTCCGCCGAGCTTAGAAGTTTTGGAAGATACAGGAAGTACAGTAGATTAAATGAATTCTTGTGTAGATTTGATGTGCACCTTCAATACAAATCTCATTATAGCCATAAATTTGTACAGAATCATTCTTTTGTATATTTCTTCCTTTTGCAGGGGCGGTATTTTTTCATTAGCCTGACCTCCATTGGACCCATTAGAAGCTTCCGGATAGGTTTTATTTTTATTTTTTGCTTGTTAAACAAGTTGAGCTTTCCTCTAAGCCCCCAGAGGAATTTGAGAATGGACATTTTATGTTTATAAGCCATGTAATCCTGTCTCTTGAAACAGGGTTTTCGAGACACAAGAAAGAAAGAAATAAAATGAAGGCTGCAAGCTTCCTTTGAACTTCTGCTTTCCTTGGTCAAATTGCATGGATAGGAATGAGTAAATTTACATTTTTGGTTCTGAATTTTCAAGTCAACCTAGTTTTAGTCCGTAGATTTTAATTAGTGTGTGAGTTAGTCTCTTCGTATATTTAAAACACGTTGCACATTGGTCCTTCTGTTAGTTTTGATGTTAAAATGAGAAAAAAGGAGGAGGATTAAACTGTAATAAGTTTTAAATATTTGGAATCTAACTCGTAAAAATCCAAGAATTAAAACTAATTTATCTTGTAAATCCAGGCCTAACATATGAATTTGGTATAAGAATATTGGGGACCGACCAAACATGGTGATTGAGAAAATTTAGTGGGCATACAGAGAGGTAAGTAGGCAAGGACTTTGGGGGGGGGGGGGGGTGTTGAAATAGAATGTTATTCTTACACTTTTATTCACTCCCTTCTCACACTTAAGGTCAACTTAGTGTTTTTATTCACTCAAATATTGGAAGAAAAAATTAGTAATGAAACTCAAGCACAATTTTTTTATATTTTTTACACTTTATTTTTAACCATTGATATATTGAAAATAATAATGATGATAAATGATGGTAAGTAATATATAATAATAAAATTGTATATATGAGAGAAGGTGTAAGAGTAACGTAAGAAAAAGTGATATATGCGAATCATGACTCAAAAAATTTAAAAGAGCATTTAAATGAATAAAACAATTGAGGTGTGAGAATGGGGTAAATAATTGAGAATTTACAGTGTTCTAACACCCGGACAGGTCGGTTGGATCGAAAAATTAAGAACTGATCCCTTGACTGGTCCGGTAGATCCTTAGAACTCGTTGGTTAAAAAATCGAAGGAAAAACTAGTGGTCTGTGGTTGAACCAAGAAAAACCCAAAAAATCAGTCAAGTCACTAGTGACATTTTTATTATTATTTTATTTATACATTTTAGCAAAATGAGCAAGTGAGAAAGAAATGTTAAGAAGAGAAGAAAGAAATGAATAGTTCTAGAAAATAAGAGTGGCAAGAGAGTGATTTCGACTCGTGAACAGATCAGCAAGGATCAATCTTTTTGCACTTATACTTTTGGGATATTAGTACTTAATAGTTCACGAGCAACTGCCCATCACTCCATCACTCTTTTTTGAAGACCTTTTTTATTTTTTCGTCCATGTTCCTCCATAAGAACACTGAATGCCCAACTTCACAAAGTAGCTCTACCCTCTTTTAACTCTCCCTCTTCCTTCTCCACAATCTCTGTAATACAGAACACCCTGAGTAATGAGTAATGAGTAATGAATAATGAGTGACTTTAATTGAAAGTTGAAGTCTTATGAGAGAAATGGGCATCACACATGAAGTAGAAAAAATGGGAAGAGGAGCCAATTTTAAATTATTAAAATAATAAAAAGTATTTATAAATAGATAGTGATGTATGTATATTTAACTAATTTAGTAGGTATTTGAAAGAAATAGATAATGGTGGATGTATATTTAAATAATTTAATAATATTATTTATATATATATTAATATGTATTATTTAATTATTTTTATATTTAATTATTAATTATTTTTATATTATATCATGAGCATGAGGTTTATTAGTATAAAAACACAATGGCATCAAGTTAATACTTTATGCAAAGTCAATCTTGTGAGTATACATCTTGAAGTAAAATTCTTCACCGATTATCTTTTTTTTTTTGTTCTCACTTAGTTTGAACGTACAATTCTTTGCTTTGAAAACAACTTTAGTACAATTCATTGATGGATTATCACTTTTATTTGCATATAGTATTGATGAAGATTAGAGGTTTTTGAATAAAGTTATTAAATTTTTAAAAATATTCAAGCCTCCATTTTTCTCTGCATCTTCACACTTTCCTTATTCTTTTTTCTATTTTTTTTTATTGCACACATGGTGTGTGTGCACTCAATAAAATGAAAAGACGAAAATACAATAGCAAAATTAGAAGAAAAATATATCAAAATATAATGGAAATCTAGATTTTTTTTTGTTTAATTGTATTTTTAGTTTTTTAATTTGTCAAAATTATAATTTTGAACCTTCTAATTTTATCTTAAACAATATAGTCATCGTAGTTTCATTAAAGTTACAGTTTTAGTATATCAGTTAATTTTTCATCTATTTTTTAACAGTCTAATGTAGATAAAAAAAATTACATGATACAAAAAATTTACACGTCACCCAATAATTTTACATTCTCAAACATTTGGGAGAGAGAAGATGAAAAATTTGAAGGTGCTGCTATATCGTCTAATTTTACACATGGAAGTTGAGAAAGTAACATTATTTGGTGACATATAAATTTTTTGTGTCTACTTAATTTTGTTGTTGTCCAAGTCAATAATGACTTTTAAAAAATAGATGAAAATTTAACTATATGACATAAGCTATAACTTTAATAAAATTAAAGAAATTATATTATTTAAGATGAAATTTGGAAACCTAAAATACAATTAAACTATTTTTTTTTTACTATTTTGTTTTTAATCGGACAGTATGCCATAGATTTAGAGTCCAATTACTTTTTACACAATTTACGCCTACATAATTTATATTTGTACAAGTCACATACTATGATTTGTCTATGAAGTTTGCAATAGGAATGATGTTTCGGTCACCTAAATAATATCTTATATATATTTAGCAAAATTAATTATAGGAAGAGAATATTTTAATTAAAAAAATTCACTTAAAATATTTTTTATATAAATAATTTTGTGAAATATTATGAGATAATATGTGAAACGACGTTTCTCCCAAGAGCACACACCTTGGACAAATGTAAAATGATGCAGGCTGAATAGAGGCACAAGTCCATTTGAGTCATTTGACAATGGGCCCCTCATCTCACGTTTCAATAGAATGTGCTAATGTCAAGTCTAATCTAAGCCCAATACTTCAGTAAGAATAAAAATTATTTGTTGATATTTTTAAAAATATTTTCTTAAAATAATATTAAAAAAGTAATTAAAATAAAACTTGAACTCTTAAAAATTTGGGTTCTATAACACTTTTCTATTAAAGAATGACACTAGACATTAAATAACGGTGCCTATGAAGAATCATCAAAATTAATTATAAAAAAAGTTGGCCAAAAAATATTATAAAAATATTTTTTATAAAATTCAATATATAAAAATATAAAACATCTACATAATTTTTAAAATAAAAGCTTTTTTTATAAATCCAATATATAAAAATACATCCACATAAGCAGCAAGTGATTTCTTAGTCATAGTTTGCCATTTTTGCCCATGAGTTCCCAGTTCTCTCATCTCCCCTTCTTTGAACAAAACCATTCCAGAATAATTAATCAGTCACTTCCGCTCAGCAATAATCACCTCCAAATAAAGTTTACACCTTTATCATTTACTGGTACAATCTAACTCAAGTGTCTGATCAATGACCTTGTACTCCAACTTGAGGACCAAGATCTCACTGAAAATTTCGTCGTCCAGTCTCCAGACTCGCTGGTGAAACCAACGAGACCAAATTCGGAGGAAGATAGAGTACGCAAGGAGGGAGTCTGAAACTGTGACTTGGGCTATTCAAGTCCACCATTTTCATTCGAATTTTAAAGGTACTTCCACTTAATGATGAAATTTAAGTTCTGGGTACTCCTGCATATTCAATTCTAACTTTTGGGTCGCTGGCAAAAATATTTTTTCTAATCCCTTCTGGAGTTCTTGGGCTCTGACTTCGTGTATTCAGCTGTGCTTTTGGGTGTAACTAATTGTCAATTGAGAAGGGTATGAACTAAATCCGGGTTTGAGAGAAGTTTTAAGAGAAATATTGTGTAATTAGTATGTTGACTTATGACTAGATTTAAAATTCGAGTGAGATATTTGTTTACAATGGTTTTTTAAGAACTGGGAACTGGCCTAGACTGTTCCAAATTGTTGTTAAAGGTTATCTGGAGTGACTTGAACGGGGTTTTTGTTCTCTTACGTGCTACATTATGAAATAATTATTCTTTTCTGTCTGCATTTTGAAGTGATATGGGGGATGAGAATCAGTCACTTGGTGATTTTTACTGTTTTGAAGTCTCGCAAGCGAGGTGTACTTTTAATTTGTATTAGAGTGGTTGGTTGGTTCTCTGTCTTGTAAATCTATAGTTAATCCAACGCAATTAGGCAAAGTGGCAAACAATGTTATGAAGCTGAATTGAGTGAATATGTGTCACATAGATTTTTTTTAGTCTCCTTTTGCCATTATCTTCCAAGTAAATTAGTTACGTGTTTTATTTATCTTGACAGAGAGTATAGGATTTTGTAGTCGTGGAGAGAGTTGTCATGCTGAATGTTGCTACCAGACACTGGAATAGGGATGAATTCTGCAATGGATGATATGAATTTGATTCAGCAAGCACAGAGGCATCACTTGGTTGTGAGGGAGATCGGTGAAGAGATTGATTTAGAAATTGGACCTGGGGATGATGATCCATCATTTGGTAATGCTACTCTAATTGGTACCCCTCCACGAGAATCTTCTGCTGAAGAGCACGGTGAGAGCAAGCAGATGGGGGTGGGTTCTCAGCTTCCTAATGATGATCAAGATATGTCAAAGAGCCAACCAGTGAAAAGGAAGAAGAAGGTTGTTAAAAGATGGAGAGAGGAATGGGCAGACACCTACAAATGGGCTTATGTTGATGTGAAAGATGGGACACCAAGGATTTTCTGCTCTGTCTGCAGGGAGTATGGAAGGAAGCATAGAAGAAATCCGTATGGGAATGAGGGCAGTAGAAATATGCAGATGAGTGCCCTAGAAGAACACAACAATAGTTTGCTTCACAAAGAGGCTCTTCGTCTTCAAATGGCCTCCAAGGATAAAATTATTGTTGACAAGCCCATTTTTGTAAAAGGTTGGCCATCTCAGCATGCTCTAATCACCAGCATGTGCAAATAATATTTTCTTTTTCTTCTAAAATGTTGATGATCTTGTAGTGTGTTTCTAATATTTGAATCAATTGCTGATATGATTCATGGAATACATTGGATTGTCTTCCTAAATTATTATAAACAGTAATTATAATAAATATTATAGTTGGTTGAGCAGGAAGGTCACAAAAGATGCAATTTATCAATTACAGGATAGTAGGAAAATGCTTCACTGCTGCATTTTACTGATCCTTTGAGTAACCTGAAGTACAAACATCATAGTTTTAGATAAATTGTATTATTTAAGGCATACCACTATCTTTTATTGTTCCTTATTTCTCTTGTTCCATCTTAATCCCTCCCTGGCCCAGACAGAAACCTTTTTTATTGTGCCTTTTAGTGAGCCTTACATTTGTACAGTTGCCTCTTTAATAAAATAATACTTTAGTGGCCATTTAGCAAAATTGAGTAGAGTTAAGTGACACGTTTTCTAATTTTTTGGTTTCTGCATCTGTTTTGAATAATGTTGATTTTGTATCTAATTTAATATCAGTGTAAAGTTTCTTAAGTTGCATCTTAAAATCTCAGGTTTCAAATTATCAATAATTTGGAGAGTTTAGCTCATTCCTCTTGTTTTGCGATGAAATTTCATAAGTATAATTAACCAACTTCTGAAATGTTTCAATTTTTGTTAATTAAGTGTGTGGAAATTTCGTAACTATAATCATTGGTTTTATCAAAAAATGATTACATCTTTTTGAGCATGGTCTGACAATTCTATAATTGAAGCTCTTATGTCAAAAACAGCTGGATCAATTGTTGAAGCTGTACTAAAAAGGGATCCTCATGAGGCCGAATTCATTCAGTCAGTTCAGGAAGCAGTTCATGCTCTTGAAAGAGTGATAGCAAAAAATTCCCGGTGAGTTTCATGCAAATGAAGTTATAGTTAATCATTTATTTTTCTATAGATGAGAAAGCTAATGCTTTGATATTGGCCGTAATATTATGTTTCAGTTATGTCAACATCATGGAGCGCTTGTTGGAACCTGAACGCATGATTGTTTTCCGAGTTCCATGGGTGGATGATAGGGGTGAGACACATGTTAATCGGGGTTTTCGGGTACAATATAACCAGTCAATGGGTCCATGCAGGGGTGGTATTCGTTTTCATCCATCAATGAATTTAAGTATTGCTAAGTTCCTTGGTTTTGAACAGGTATTATGAGTATATTTGGTATTTAAAGTAAGACATTTTCTCCTACAGTTAATGACTTAACTCTTTCAGAACTGCCAATGTTAATGACATTACCTTTTCTCCATTTCCTATTTGAACACTTGATGTACATTAAAACTGCCCAATTGGAAGTCTGTAGTCTGTTTGTGAAGTGTCAACCACTACAATATGTAGAATGCGTGAGAGGTTTCTTTCTTATTTTTATTATAATTTTGAGAAAGAAGAGGATAAACTAGCAAACACACGAGGATAAATGCGCAAACACACATGTGCTTGGACGTATGATGTGTATATAGAAATGAACAAAGATATTTACTAACAAAATGATGATAAATAGGAAAGAGAGAGAGAGAGATAATTAAGGAAAATTAGTGCCCAAAGGTAATAAAAAAAAAAAAAAAACAGTGAGAGTATACAATGGGAGGGAGGAAGAGGGAGTAGAAATGGAGTTCTTTCAAATGTTCTCTTAGGGGGTTTTCTGGATGTGGATATTTTAGAACAGACATTTAAGATCCCTAGGTACCTAAAATACTATGTAAGAAGCTTGTGTTTATATTGTTACATGTATTTTTAACATTGCTGGGGTGTTTTTGTAAGGATATTTTCTCTGTATTGTGCTTGTTCGTTTTTTCCTTTTTTCCTTTTTGCATATCCTTTGGAGGATACCTTGTCCTTGGTTTTGTACTTCTACTTCTCCTTCATCAATAAAATTTCTTCTTTTATCAAATGGGGAAAGAAAAAAGAAGCATGTATTTACTTATCCTTTTTACGTGTATCATACCTGGGGATGGGAGAGTGAGATACCTACCTAAAGGCATGTAGATCTAACATACTTATGGGGTACCCTTTAATCTGTAATACTGGATTTAATTTAACTTAAAACTATCATACAAATATGTGCGATGGTCCTGGTCCCTATTTATATAAGAAGCCCATCTGTAAGGTTTGTAAAATTTGAGGAGCAAAGAAAGAACATACAAAATTCAAATCTTCCTATCACATATGTCCAGATTATTCAGAGGGAAAAAACTTTCTAAATCAAGATTTGGGACAGCCAACCTACGTTCACCCAAAATACTAATTTTACTAATAACAAGGTCTTGAATCCTGTGTATGATGACATATATTGAAGGTCTTACTTGTTGACAAATATACTGCAGGTCGAGTGTGAATAAAAGTTAAGAATCTAGACTGCTAGCTGTATTTCTGTAATGGACAATTTATACATCACACTTTTTCTCTGCAGACTTTAAAAAATGCCTTATCACCTTACAAATTAGGAGGGGCAGCTGGTGGCAGTGATTTTGATCCAAAAGGAAAAAGTGATAATGAGGTGAATCTCCAATTTAGTGCATTTAATCTCTACACAAATACTTGTATAATTTCTAAATGTTACTTTGATAAGCTGGCAGGTTATGCGCTTTTGCCAAAGTTTCATGAATGAGATGTATCGCTACTTTGGTCCTGACAAGGTAACTGGAAGTAGATTCTTTTTCAGCACACTCAAAGTCTATTCAACATCTTTTTATTCTTTTATATATGTATATTAGGACCTTCCATCAGAGGAAATGGGTGTTGGTACTCGAGAAATGGGGTATCTCTTTGGACAGTATAGACGACTAGCTGGTCATTTTCAGGTAATCTAATCATTCCTAAGTCCTAACTAACTATTTGGTTGAATTATATCATGTTTTACATTTTCTTTTAGCCTTTTTCCTTGACTTGCTTTATGCACTTGATGTTCTATTCTACCAAATGGGGCAATATTTTTTGTTTAAGGGTAAGGAAGTTCTATTGGTACGAGAGAAAGAAATATTACAAAGGCAGAGGTTAAGTTAGTTTTTTCAGAAGGGAAACATCAATACAGAAAAGCCTACAAATATCTCTGCATTGCTCTAGGTTTGTAGGATAGATCCAACTCTCTAAAAATATTTTAAAATCTACTCCTAAGATACCAAGAAATTGAAGGGTAGGAATAAATGACCACTAGTCTCTACATCAGCAAAACAGATAACACAGACATTAGAAGATAGTGTCTTTTGTAGCCGGAGAACTTGCAACAAATATTAGTATCAATTCTACTAATAGTGCAGTCAAAATGAAAGACTTCACTTTTGATTTCGAAGGAGCCTTAGACTCATGAAGAGGATCAGCTAGGAGTAAGTACGAAAGTGTGAATGCTAGCTGTAGTTAGGCTAGCGGTACATAGGTGTAAGTCCTAACTATAAAATAGGTGTCGGATCTCCGCACTAATTGTACTTTAGTGCACTATCATGTAGTACAATGTACTATCTTGTACAGAGCCCCTATAAATGAGATGGCTTATGTATGTCATACTCACTGGCTGCATTCACCAAAGGGTTTCACTCTCTCTCTCTCTCACATTTCATATGGTATCACAGTCTTAATGACCAAGTAGTTTGGACTTCAATCTTTGCTACCCCATTCTCCTAATTAAAATTAGTTTCCTCCCAAATTATGGTGAAACTGTGCCCATGCTTCAAGCTCGGGCTTTTGCATGACAGACCTGTTATCATTCCTGAATCCTGAGTCTTCCCCTAACAACTCAAGCTTTTGGGATGTATTGGTCCTTGACAACAATATCAACTTTTGGCTTTTTTATTAATGAAATTGTTCTAGATAGTTCAAAAACATTAATTTCGAAGCTGTTGTAGCTGTTAAAATGAAATTTGGATGGATGTTTGCATGTCAATACTCGATAGTAATCTGATGAAAGACTCTTAGGATTTGTCTTTCTTCGTGATTCAGCAAGGTTGAGGCTTGAAACAGGAAAATTGGCAGAGAGTAGCAAGGGCATCACTGTTCTGTGGGCTTGACTCTTATCACCTTTAGTTCATACAAGAAATATATAAACATGGCTGATTGATTTTTGAGTATTGACCATTTGGAAAATAAATGTCTGAATTATTTGCCAGTTAATTGAGATCGGAGGTATCATTTATATCCAAGTGTGGAGTATGCATTTTTTTTTTTTTTCATATTAATTTTGGTATTGTCTGTTTAATTTATCTCTTTTGAATTTGATTTGCTTTACTTTATTTCCCTTTAGTTTTTATCTTTATTTTTTGGCTGATTGCTTTACTGTGCTCAAATGATTGCACATGCTTTGCACACATGCATCATGTAGAGTCCATTATGTAACACACCTAATCAGTTCATGCACTTCAAATTGTGTGATACCTATTATATCACCAATGTGGAAGAAAGGAAAACTAATTAATTTTTCTGTATTTTTCATATGTATTCCTTACTTATGCAGGGAAGTTTTACAGGGCCGAGGATATTTTGGTCTGGCTCCAGTCTTCGAACTGAAGCTACTGGCTATGGCCTGGTAATTTTAACTAACTCTTTTCCATTCTATATCTGTTGATGTATGGCAGGACATGAAAATATGAGTGAGTACCCACAGTAGTTTTCTTTTTTTGGGTATTTTTCAACAAGATATCCATTTATGGCATGTCCTGTCAGTCTCTTGTGCATTCCTTCTTTTCTATTTAAAAAAAAAATGCAATATCTGTATTGCCAAACATCTCATATCTGCCAACGTGCCTTTCCAGGATAATGAGCATATATTCATATAACATGCTCATCCTTCATTCTCAAAAAGAATATTATCAAAAAGTTTCCTGTGCATTTCTTGATTTAAGTTCTAAAGTTTGACAAGTTTGTCATCCATCTGCAGGTTTTCTTTGCTCAGCTCATACTTGCTGACATGAATAAAGAACTCAAAGGATTAAGGTTCCTCTTTCATTTAGGCCATTTAATAAATATTGTTTGCTACTGACTTATTTATTATAGGTGCTACCTTTTTGAACCTCATTTCTCACTATTTATGAATTCTTACGATATTGTGAAACCTTTCTTTAGATTTTCTTTTTGTTAAGATTTCATTGAAGAGTTTAGAAACTTGGAAGCTCCTCTTTGTCTGTATCTAAATAATTTCTCGTGTCAATTTTTTTAGTTGCTGTTTTTCAACCAATTGTCTAGTGTGAAATTTGTTGCTTCTTAAATTGGTTTAACGCATTCATGACTATGGAATACTTCTTTAATTTATATTTTTTCTGTAGATGTGTTGTAAGTGGTTCTGGAAAGATTGCAATGCATGTTTTAGAGAAGCTGATTGCTTACGGTGCTCTTCCCATCACAGTATCAGGTAATTTTGGTTCTTTGTGAATATATAAGCCTACTGCATTTGCTATGATGCTATGTGCAGTCAAATTTAATTTCTTTTGTATCCATCATCATTAAACTATTAATAATCAGATCTAACATTCTGATCAGGGTTTTGAGTTCCTTTTTGTACCCTGTTTTTATGAAAGCATACACAATTTTTTTGACAAAAAATTTTTCAGATTCGAGAGGATATTTGGTTGATGAGGATGGATTTGATTACATGAAAGTATCATTCTTGAGAGATATCAAAGCTCAACAGAGAAGTCTGAGGTTTGTCCCAGTACTGTCTTCTTGTATGTGCTTCATATGGAAAGTATACATAATTGTGGTCCTTGTTTATAAATTTGGCATATGTAGAGACTATTCAAAGACCTATGCTCGGTCCAAATATTATGACGAGGCAAAACCTTGGAATGAAAGGTGTGATCTTGCATTTGCTTGTGCTTCCCAGAATGAAATTGATCAAACTGATGCCATTAATTTGGTTAGTTCAGGTTGTCGTATTCTAGTAGAAGGTAGTTGTTCTTATAAGGTGCAGTATAGATTTGGCTTTCTTTTCCGCTTCTATCCTCATATATACTAATGGCAACTACTTTGTATTATTTGTATCCTAGGTTCAAACATGCCCTGTACACCTGAGGCAGTTGATGTTCTGAGGAAAGCTAATGTTCTCATTGCTCCTGCAATGGCTGGTGGTGCTGGAGGGGTGCGATGTTGACTTTATATATCCTACAATACACATAGATACCCACATTAACCAAAACATTAATGATACCGATGATGATGATGTTGGTGGTGTACATCTAGTTAGCTACCCACCTTATTTTCACATAGTGCAATGATGAAATGCAAAATTATGATAAATGTGATGCAATGTTAGTTCTATTTTATACATTGATATTATATTTAGGCTTCAGTTGGCTTAGAGATGCAGGAGAAATGGGAAAGGAAATGGAATAGTTTCATAAGAAATAATGTTCCTTGTCTGAAGATTTTTACTCTTTCCCTTTTTCTTCAATTTTCTCCCAAACTTAAGACATAGCATTAACTCTAATAAATACTTTCCTGATGTATTGAACCTTCAGTAGATGTAAAACATTATCATAGTGCTTGTTATACTGAGTAGTAACTAATATCCACCAAGCTTTCATTTGTTGATGATATAATTGACTAGGAATCATAAGCCTTTGGGTTAGCACTTTATTGCAGTTCATTGGTGTTTGTATAGTACAATCTCCTTGTGGAGTATCTTATGTGATTGTAAAAACAACCTAATAGAACTATTAGAAGCTCTAGTCAAGCAGTGCCTGAATAAGCTTAAACACATTTGTCATACAAGTAATATAAATTTTCAAATTGAAACTATGATCACAAGCTTATGTCATAGACTATCATAATTTAAATGACGTTATGTCCAGCTTATGGCAGATTGTACAACAGCATGTTGACAAGGAATAGGAGGGGCTCAGGGGCCTTAGTTTAATCATGTGTTCTCCTTGCTTGCAGGTTGTGGCTGGAGAACTTGAATTAAATCATGAATGCAGTTTGATGCACTGGTCACCAGAGGATTTTGAATCTAAATTGCAGGTACATTAAAACCTGTTGTTCTTATATATCATATATTTTGTTCTTTAAGAACGGTAAATGGTTGCTAGGTTTGTGGTTGTCAAGGGGCACATTATCTTCCTTTTGCTATAAATCATTTTCATATACAAGTGAATAGAACTCATCGTTCCATTTTATTAATTGTACAGTTTTCACAAATGCAATTATTTTTTATTTGTGCAGAGGAATACAGCATATTACGTGTATTTGTTAGTGTGTGTATCTTTGTTACACATGATACATGACCAGAGTTGTGAATTATTCTTTCTGTTTTTTTTTCCTTTCACCCTTGGGGAAGTGGCAGCTGCATCCTGTTTCATTTAATGTGTTCTCAAGTTTGCTATCTTCCTCTTGCAGGAAGCAATGAAACAGACTTATCAGAGAGCTATCAAAGCCGCAACTGATTTTGGTTATCAAAAAGAAAGTCCCGAGTAAGTGTTTTCTCCAGTGTTACCACTCTCATGAAAGTTACTATCTACCTCTGTTTGCTACATTTTCAGAATCAATGCTCTACTTGTACGTTACCTAATTGATTAGCTCTACCTCTTTCAATTTGCTTTCCTCCCACAGAACAAATTCATATTCTCCATTTATGAAGAGCTGTCCTGAATTTCTGAGTATTGAATATTCTAAATTACAATAATAATAATGATGCCCCCTCCCCACTTTTTTTATCTGCCCCATTTTTATCCCACCTTGCTTTTGTGATCAGTATAAATTAACTAATCAAAGTAAAATGGGAAGATGTTGGGAACCAAATCCAAACTGATAGAAATAATAACACTCCTAGAGAATTATATTGCAACACACTAATATACATAAGTCAGATCAGTCAATTACAACACATTTATACTGTTCTGATACAGAATTCCACCAGAATAATAACTATATTAATCTACCACACCAGATACAACCTTACAACACACGAACACTCTGAATATTACTAACAAGTACATAACATAATTAGAATAGATCCTCTAGCACTTTCGAGCATGCTAACCACTCCCTCTGGCATTCAGAGTATACCAGTGATGCAGGGATGGGGTAACAAGAAAACTAACTGGGGTAACAAGAAAACTAACTAACAGTAGAGAGATGAACCAAAAGTGAAAGAAGCACAAAGAGATGAACAAAGGGGGATTCTCTCAGAGAAACCACTGTAATTTCTCAATAACATCCAAAAAACTCCTAACCTAACACATACAATCAGAATATAAACCACAAGTGACACAAGAGATGATCTAACGAAGACCCATGTGCGTCGCACATGCCTAAGAACAGACAACTAACAACAACAGTAACATACAACACACATGAAATGAAAGGCTAACTAACAGACTGAAATAGTAACTTAACAGACATTAAAGCATGAAATAGATATGCAGGACAGCTCCTGCATCAATGTTCCTCATACATTTCTGGATCAGTACCAATAGCATCATTCTTGTATACATCATCAGTACCAAAAGAAGCTTGTGCATAGTCATTTCCTTAGTGTATTCAGGGACACCATGATTGTATGTCAACTCCAAAATAGTTGCCTCATGCCCCTCTGCATTCATAAGATTTCCGAAGAATTTCCAACCTGTGGTGATCTCATAAATAGGGGTTTTCAATTTTTCAATAATAGCAGCACCTGTCACATATTTCAGCAAGCCAAGGAAGATGTAGGGTCGGGTAACACCATGTATTACTGAGAATCCATAACATAGAAGAAGCCATATGGGAGGACGTGGAGACCACCACATGCCAATTGTCATAAAGAATGCTAAAGAAGTATTAGCACTGTACCTATAATGCCCATTCACGACAAAAGGCATACCAGTAGTTACTGCAATTACAAGAACCCCAGCGCCCATATCAATAATGACCTTTTCATCTTTAATCTGAGATCTAGTCTCCATTGAATCTGTCTTACCACCACTTGACCTCTCCTTTTTTTGATTGAAATTGTAGGACCCACAGAAAATACTACACCGATTGCAATCACAACTCTGTTGTTTCCCCTACTTTCAACTTCACCAATGGGATAAAATTCAAACAGATGCTTTGGAGCTGACTTGTTATCACCAAATCCCAAAGGGAAGACAATTGGAATAATAACTGTATTATAGATATCAATAACGTCATTGGAACGGACCTCAATCTCAACACTGTCTCTGTTTGATTCAATCTCATCCATTTCTTCCGAATTAGTCTTCTTTGCAATGAGTCAAACTGCTATCTTTCATATTTTCTCTAGCATAAATCTTATTTTCTGGAATTATCTCTGACATGGCTTTAGTTTCAATGAGATGTAAGTCATTTGACAAACCTAAGGAATCATCACCAAGCACAACAGTTGACGCTTCAACCCTTGAATCTGAAACAGATTTTGACAGAGGTTCCATAGTAGAACCTGCCAGTTGACCTTGCCATTCTAGTGTTTTTCTTCTCTCAACCCCTCTTAAACATGCTGCTGGTAAACCTGGATTTGTATCACTGAAATCAAATCTCCACAAGTAACCAAGTGGGGTCTCTGTTACATGCAAAAGAAACCTTTCACTTCTACAATCTGCTATTAAAGACAGTCCTGCAAATCTGAAAATCCCTCCAGGCTCCAAATTAGTAACCGATGGAAGGTACCCCAATGTGAACGATGCCTTCCTTGAAATAATTTTGTCAAGTGAACATGAGAACTCTGAGCTATGACTCAGACATGTAGCAAGCACATCCATGAATCTGGCAGCTTCTTCTCCAGCACACTCCTGAAAGGAGAAAAGTGCACCATTTACTGCTGGAAATATGATTTTGTCCTCAGTAATGCTGTGAAGTCTGGAAGCTTCAGCAATAAATTGCAATCTTTCATTACTAGTAGATATTTTAGTAACGTCTCCAGCATCCCCAATTAGGTCTTCAAGAGTATCTTGGACAAGCTCACCTTCTAATGCTCTAAGACAGTCATGTATTTTTGGTACACGTATAATTGTAGTTTTATTTGGTGGGTCATATGGGATCCAGCTGACAACTACTACAACAGGGACCCACTCATGCCAGTAAACTTTCTCCTCAATGCTTCAAGGCGTGTTGAGCATTTTTGGTACACGTACATTGTCAATCAACACAGCTATGGCATTAATACTCCTTGGGTTTGCCCTTCTGGTCCCACTAAGAGGTGGCGAGAAACCTCTAGACGTGAAGCACACCATCATGCTTGCACCAACAGTGTTTATCACACTGGAAAGGCATTCTGGTTTTTTTTTAAGTTCTTTATTTGGTGACCTAGTACACTTTTTGGAATAAAAACTTTCACTTTTCGTATGAGACCGTCTCTTTCTCCTACACTCCCTTTTGACTGAGACCAAGATCGTTTCTGCTTCCTCCTTGACTTTGCATGATCATCTGAAGATCGATTAGCATCAGGGTCCTCTTCTTCCTTCGACTAAGTTGATGACTTCGGGGGGTCCTCTTCTTCCTTCGACTCTGTTACCTGAGTTAACGATGACCCAGCAAGACTGCTACTTTCACTTGAGTTATCTGATTCCTCTTTGCCTTCCTCTGAACCAGATTCTTCCTCACTTTCTTCAGGGTAGTTATCATAGATGGGTTCAGGTATTTCTTCATCTTTCCACATGGATTTCCACCCAAACTGAGTTTCGGGCATTTCTGGGTCTTCACGGTCACCAACTAATGAGTGGGTCCTCGCGGGAAGCCCATCACGTCTTTGATGTTGACGCTGCAACGCCTGCACTGCAGGGGACAAGTCATCCAGTGACCTCATTTCAGCTATCTCAGTCAACTGTTCTCCATTGCTTCTTCCTCCTCTTCCTCGCGCACGGCCAGCCATCTGTGAACTCTAATACCACTTGACGCAGGGATGGGGTAGCAAGAAAACTAACTAACAGTAGAGAGATGAACCAAAAGTGAAAGAAGCACAAAGAGATGAACAAAGGGGGATTCTATCAGAAACCACTTTAATTTCACAATAAGATCCAAAAAACTCCTGACCTAACACGTACAATCAGAATATAAGCCACAAGTCACACAAGAGATGACCTAACAAAGATCCATGTGCGTTGCACATGCCTAAGAACAGACAACTAACAGTAACAGTAACATACAACACAACATGAAATGAAGGCTAACTAACAGACTGAACTAGTAACTTAACAGACATTAAAGCATAAAATAGATATGCAGGACAGCCCCTGCATCAACCAGCCACTCCCCAATTCCCATTTCCAATATTTCCTTCCCATAACATCTCGCTCACCCTATGTTAAATAGCCCAACTGCTGCATAACCTCCAATAACTTCCCATAACTGTTCCCTCCTTTCCCTTATGTCCTTTTTGTCCCTAGGTTCTAACAGAAGACAAGGAAATAAGGAAAATTTCTTGATTACGACATTGCCCCTTTCAATTTGCATATTAGTGAGGAAAATTGCTATCATGTTGTTGAGTTTTGGTAACCTTTTTTTCCTATTCTCCTTGGGATAAAAAATTCTTCATTCTTGTAATTTCGAAAAGCATGCCCAGGATATTCATTTTAGCTTTTCCTGATCCTATCTTACCATGCTGTCGGTTTATTTTTCCTGCACTGGATTTGCATACCATAAATGTTTGGAATATTCCTTTGGGTGATTCTATGGAGAACTCAACCTCTCAAGAGGTTGAGTTATTGACCATTAGATGCACTTTGAGATTCTTGCCTTAATAATTCATTGGTTTAATTATGAATTAAAAAATTAAGTTGATAATCTCGATGTACACATAACTGTGAGAAAGAGCCTTCTTGAGAGGTCAAACTCTCAATCGAATCATTCTATTCATATCCTTAATCTTCAGGAGGATGGTTCATCTCTTCCAAACGTGCAGCCCTACTTAATACCTATATGCTTGCTTTGTCAGGGCTTTGGTACATGGAGCTGTCATCTCTGCTTTTCTGACCATTGCTCAAGCTATGACTGATCAAGGCTGTGTATAGGAGTTGATACTGTAAAACATTGCATGCTTCCCAATGCTGATATTAATCACTATGGTGGAAAATCCAAACGCATCTAAATGCTGCAAGCTAAAGATCAATGCTGACACTGGAGTCTCAATGACAAGAAAGAGCAGATTTCATTGTAAAATATGTAATTTAATTATTTAGACTTGGAAAAAGATAAGTTTTAGAGGACAAATTGGAATAGCCATTTGTAAGAAAATCTATGATATGGTTTACATGTACAACAAAAGGGGTAATCCCAATTAATGCCAGGAAAAAGAAGGAAAATTTGTTCTTGGCTTATCAACCTTGACAAATGCAAGTTTCAAACTGGAGAAGTATATGGATGTTGGTTTAGAAATAAAATCCTAGGATTGAATATGACTCTTGTTTATGTAGAAGATGAAACAAGAGCTTCACTTCAACTTGATCTTCAATTTTTATTCATCCAATGCATCGTTTTGATTTGAGTTCTAATGACACAAGATGCTACTGTTGAAGCTATAGTTTTTTATCAACAAAAATATGAGTGTTCACAATTCTTCTAACTTTGCCAATTTATAAAATACATTGCTGATTTTTTGTTTTTGTTTTTGATGTTTTTGTTTTTGTAAGTTTGGCCGTAGAATTTGTAAATCAAATTAATGTCAATAAAAAAAAGCAAATAAACTATGTTAAAAATTAATAAGTCTGGTTGAAAAATTACTGTGTATATAGGGCTAATTTTTCGTTGAATTAATCAAGTAAATTAAGTCTATTTAATAATTTCTTTTTATCTTGAAATGGATTGAATAAGTAAATCATTTGAAATTCACGGGAATTGATCAAATAAGATTGAGCCCCTCTAAATTGTAGATATAATTTAAAGAATACAATGTAATTATTGATTAAAAATTAATTTTCACATATTTATAAATAATTATCATATTATTCTTACTTTATTAAATTCTAAATAATTGATTTTATTATCAATAATTATTTACTATACACTTTAGGAATATAGTGATTGGAATGAACATTTTATCCATACTTAAACGGGTACTCACAAAATTTACTCATTTTAATTCGGATATGAGTATATAAAAAGACTCTGGATCTGGGTATAGATTTTTTTTCTATAGGTCAGGGGTATTATAGTATTCACCCCACCCAGACTCATAGTATATATATATTGTAAAATAAATTTATATTCTTTCATATTTATATTCCTCTCAACATATTATAAAAATATATTACTTAATACATTTTTTTGTGATCACCTCAATTTGAAATGAGTGATAATAAAAGCATATGGTTATTTTGTGGTCATCACAATTTAAAATTATGCAAATTAAAGTGGAAAGAATAAAAGAAAAGGATGAGAAGCGAGTTTGATAATTTTAAGGATTTTATGTGACAAATTTTCTTATTTTCTAAATTAACAAATTTTGTGCTATTTGCTTAATTGCCTAATTTTTCTT
>JASKGM010000014.1:1406338-1423632 GCA_034509205.1 Ceratonia siliqua | reverse complement strand
AAGAAAAATTAGGCAATTAAGCAAATAGCACAAAATTTGTTAATTTAGAAAATAAGAAAATTTGTCACATAAAATCCATAAAATTATCAAACTCACTTCTCATCCTTTTCTTTTATTCTTTCTACTTTAATTTGAGTAGGGCATAATATTAAATTGTGATGACCGCAAAATAACTTATTATTACTCATTTCAAATTAGGGTGATCACAAAAATATTCTTTGGTGGGGATATATTTTTAAAAAAATTTTAAGTAAATCTGAAAAAAATGAACTTTTTGAAGTAAATATATATTTTTTAAAAAAACTTTAAGAACATTTTTTTAAAACAAAAAAATAACTTTTTTTAAGTCATATTCTTAAAAAATATATTTTTTAAGTCATATTATTTTTAAAATAGAAAAAATAATTTTTTTAAGTTATTATATTTTAAAAACAAAAAAAAACTTAACTAATGATATTTTTAAAACAATTTTTTTTAAATCATGATATTCTTAAAACATAATAAAAAGTAATCTTTTTTAAGTAATGATATTTTTAAAATAAAAATAATAATTTTTTTTAAGTTTTATATTTTTAAAACATAAAAAATATATAAGTAAAATAATTAAAAACATATTTTAGTCATATTATATAAAATTAATGATATTTTAATTATATTATTCTAAAAAAGTATTAAAAGATAATAATAAATTTTAATATTAATTAAAAATTAAATTAAATTAAAATTTATTTTTAATTTATAAAAATGTGTTGAGTAAAGTTTTAAAATGAAATTTTTAACTTATTGAGAGAAAGAGATATATTTTTGAGAGATAATTTATGTAAGAAAAGTAATTAATAATCATTAAATTATAAATAAATATTTAAATTATTTATTAAATTAAAGTATATATTTTTTATACATAACACATATTTTTTAATAAATAATTTAAATAATTTATTTTTAATTCAACAATTATTAATTATTAATAAACTATCCTTTATACATCACCTTAGAGAGGAGTATACTTAAAAAAATGATAAAAATGTTAACACGGACTGAACGGACTGAACTTGGGGGACTGTATGTGTATTACCGTATACAATACACGTCTTTGCTGTTTCACTATCCCTTGTTTTCACATTCCCAGGCAAAACAAACACCCTCTCTCTCCTGGCACAAAGATACCAGGAAGGTACGTTTGATCCAAACGGGTGCTCTTTCTCTTTCTTTGTTCAGGAACCGCTCTCTCTACCTCACTCACTTGGTGTCCGTAAGCTGTGTGCCACGGGTGAGCCTTCCTCTGATAAAATCTCAGTAGAAAGACCAAGGAAGATCGGAAAATCGCACAATCAATCAGACTGTATTTGGAAAATGTCAAAATAATTTCATAAACATTGAGAAATGATGCAAAAGACCCATTCTTTCGGCGGCGATTTCCCTTTGCTTCTTCTTATACCATTTCTCTGCTAGATCTCCATCCACAATAAACCCCGTACTCCAGTTGTCTCTCTCTCTTTTTTCTCCTCACAGCTCTATCTGGGTGCGTCTGCCATGTTCGTTTCATCACATTTTTATTTGTTTAGTGATATTTATGTTTGTTTTTATGGGTTTTTTTTTTTTTACCTTTCATTGCATGCAAGATTACTAGTTCTCTGATTTGTTTGATTTTATTTCTTTTTTCTTTTTGGGGATTTTAGGCTTGAAGGATATGAGCTTTCTCCCACAAAATGGAAGCTTCAAACCATCTTCTGGACATCGGTAGCTTGACAATGGCGGGTCGAGATTGATTTTTTTGGGATTACAATTTCTATTTTTACACCTGGGGAAATGGGTAGTTCGGGAGAGTCCAACAGTAACGGAATCGATGCGTCGGTGGGTGGCTTGGTTTGGGTCCGCCGCCGAAATGGGTCGTGGTGGCCTGGCCGGATAATGGGTCTTCATGAATTATCTGAGAGTTGTTTGGTTTCGCCGAGATCGGGTACTCCTGTTAAGCTGTTAGGTCGCGAGGACGCAAGCGTGTGAGTGCTTGTTCTTGTTGTGTACCTACTTTCTTCACTCGATGAGCTTGCTTTTCTCTAGTCTATTATTTTCCTCCTTTATTTTTGAACTTTGTTTATGAATCCTGTTATGAGTTGTGTGCATTCTGTAGCTTGTATCCCCCCCTCTCCCCCTTCTTTTTAACTCTTACTATAACTCTTGTTGATTTAGAACTTGCTAAGTGTTTGTGGGCGTTGTGTGTGACAAGCAATGTCTATGTCACTAATTCCACTATCTGATAGCGTGTGCTGGTTTAGCTGTATCCCCACCAAAGAGTTTTTTTGGCAGTGCCTTTTGATTCTCTGAATCTTTCTTTTGCTCTTCAATAATTATAATCTTAATATTCTAACAGAGCTTATTTACTCAGAAATTCTAGACATACTCTATCCAGAGGAGATTTTCCTTACAATTTCTTCCTCATTTTTTCCCCTAATGGGTTCAAATGCTTTAATTTGATTAATTTTCAGATATTTACTAGATTGTGCTAAATTTCAGCTATATGAGTTTTCTTTTCTCTGGAAACTAGAAGGAGTGTTCGCAAGGGGATCTTTCTTTTTGTATAAAGGCAGACACTTTACATACGAGGGACTGACACTTACAGCAAGTGTTGAGTCTTACTTGGTTGCTTCAACCAGTAAGATGATATATTTCTAGGCGGTATATCTGCCTTCCTATGTATCTTTTAATTATGTGTTTGGTAGGGATGGAAATAGGAGGAATGAGGGAGAAGGAGTGAAATTCGGCAATATATGAAGGCATGCTGTTTGATGCTTTGCTGGTAATCTCGCTTTCAGTTCCATCTCTCCCATTTTTCATATTTACCAAACACATCCTTAATGTTCAAAGTTCATCTTGCAAGGTGCCGCAGCTATATGCTAATGGCTTGATCATAAAGTATTCTTAGGGGAAATAGTTTTAGATAAAATGCTTTATTTTGACATTGCAAAATGGGTTATGATATTTTGAACAAAATTTCCAGTATTTCTTAAGAGATGAGGGATTATCCTTATATTATGGAGCTGAGCATTTTTGATTATTCTTGTTTTGGGAGTAGGAAGGAAGATAAGATTTTGAACCCATGTGCATTTTATTCAGGACATGGTGTTTCTGGTTTATATCTTTGGAGCTATTGTGGGATGAAATGTATTCTTAGCATCTTAATCATGTTGAACATATGGTCTATTGTGGCGGATGCCCTTAATGGGGATTTTGAGAGACTGGAGACATATATTATTGATGATCTTTGGTTTTTTTTAATTTTGTTTTTTACATAAAATGAACATTATTGGTGTCTCTACTTAAAATTGTTCTATGTATCAAAGGTGGAAAAGGGATTTAGTATACCATTTTTCAGAAAGACATAAATCCAGTGCTTCTTTTGGGTAGCTATTATACATTTTAAAAGCGAATTATGATTTTGTTGCCAAAGCGTGAATTTGACACTTGTTAAGGCAGTATTTGAACTAGGTTTGCAAAAGAGTCCCAATCTATGTACAAATAGCTGACCAGGTTTTAGTAATCGAAAGCATTATGACTTCAGGCTTCTGAAACTCTAGATATAATTTTCTAAAGTCCTAAATTTTTTGTTCCCTTTTCTATTTAAAAAAAAAAAATTGATTTGCCTGTCCCTGTCCCATCTCCATCTTCATGTCCATCTCCATCTCCATCTCCATCTCCATCTCCATCTCCTCATGTATAGTTTAAATCCTCTCTCTTTCTCAGTTGACTGACAAGACAGGCAATAAGGTTTAAGCCCATGTTTAGTCATTTTAAAGACCTACTCTTACAATTACACTTCCAAACTAGTTCTGATTGAAAGAAATTATTTTAATCATTTTCATTTATGTGGTTAGAGTAGAACAGCTTAGGTCTTAGTAGCACGTGACCTTTTTTGGAGATTAGTTTGATAAGCTGGATGCTTCCTGCTGTGTTATCTGTGAGTTACTACTGCTATTGCAGAATACATATGCTATTTTGTTTCAGTTGGTCAACATTTCTTTTTTGCTATCAAATTAATAACTTGTATAAATCCATTTATCCTTTGCTTCTTGTTCCTGCCAATGAAACCACCCTTTAAAGTGGACCAGTTTTCGATAAGTATACTTAGATTTGTTGTAATAGATTAGTGAAAGAAATGAAGTTGTTTTTCTTTCCCTTCTGTAGTTTCTTATTGTCTTTAATTACAATATGCTTAGTATCTTTTTAAGTTGTACAAGTTGTTCTCCTGTTCAGTTTGTTTTCCAATGGTTCGCTAATTTGATTTTTGTTCCTTGAGAAAGGATAAATAAAGGCATTAAGTTTTATTTTGGTGCATATTGTGAATTTGAGACAAATGTGTATATAGTACTTGTATTCTTTGGTTGTTGTTGAAAATAAAACATCAGTTGCTTTAGGTGTCAACTTTTTTCTTTCTTATTTTGCCTCCTTATTTTGGCCTTTATATTGACAGTTCTTTTCTGGGCTTGTATGACTACAATGCGCTAGCAGACATGTAAATTGGGGAGATCTATCTAAAGAGTCCGTTTGAAACCTACTTTTGAGATTAAATGTTTTACTCTTGATATAAGAATAATGTATTATTGTTGTTATGAATGTTACTGCTGTTCTTTAATTGGTATTACTTATTACTATATGCTAATAATATGTGAGTGTTTATCTGGTGAGAAACAACTTCTGATATTTATATATTGGAACATAGGTAATATGATGTAGCAACATGTTCACCCGGTTTACATTTCTAGGCTTTGGTGTTTATGAGATTGGTATATCTTTGGATGTTAGGGTTCTATTCTTTCCTTTTCTAGTATTTACACAAATAGGGATAGTCACTAGGAAAACTGAATTGTTTGACCTGGTGAGCCTTGTTTATAGATTGATTAGAGTTAGGTGGTTTGTAGAAATGATAAAAGGCTTACCACATATTTCTACTTTGTGATGGGAGTATCTGATATTAGGTACAAGTCGCCTGCAAAACCTTGCTGCAAGACTTCATTTTTGTTCATAGTTAATGGAAGTCGTGCTGCATTTTTTTAGTTGAAACTTAGAAGAAGTATTTTGTGTTACTAAATGTCTAAATGAAATAATTGAAACTGATTATTTTGTACTTTTGGGTCATCAGTCCATAGTTTGGTTTGAACTTTTAATGTGGAGAAATGCATTGAGGTTCTGTGTATTCGTTCATTGCTTTTGCTTGAGCCTTTATTTGAATGCTATTTCTTGATGCTGTTTGTAGCAGAAGACTGGTGTAAAATCTTTGTTGAGACTTACAAATACATTTTTCTTCTCTTACCTAAGTGGATGTAAATTAATGGGTGTCATGAAAGAGGTCAAAAATCATCTTTAAAAGTGTTATTCTAGTTCCTTTTTATTTAGTCTATTTACATGCAGACAAATTCTTGGTGCTGATTACTAAATATGGTGGTCTCACACACATGCATATTTGGCTTTGTTGTTTCATTTCATACTTCCAGCATGAGAAACTTGTCCTTGTATTGTTGTCAGTCCTAGGCCGAAACAGTAGGATGCTAACTTCATGTATGCCTAGTTAAGCTGGTAACAAATTTTTAGAATGACTAGACTCTATTCTAGAACAAAAGATATTGGTTTTACTAGGTTGTTGTGAGCCTTGTGGCCAATAATTTGGACGTAGCTTTCCATTTTCAGAACTGCAAACTGTTAGTTAGCAGGGTGCTTACCCTTTCTCTCCCGTAACTTCAAGCTGTTAGTTAGCAGGGTGGTTACTCTTTCTCTCCTGTAATTTCTTCCTCAATTAGAGAAATGAAGATATAGATCTCCCTTGATATTTGTATAATTCATTGAGGTTTCAAACTTAATTGTCTCTTGAATATATTTCTTGTCAGAATAGTGGAGCCTTATTGATATTTGCATGCGGTCTGATTTTGGCAAAATTCCTTTGTGATTTAGGGATTGGTATAATCTTGAAAAATCAAAGCGTGTAAAAGCTTTTCGTTGTGGAGAGTATGATGAATGCATTGAAAAGGCAAAGGCTTCTGCCGCGAATTCAAATAAGAAAGTAGTGAAGTATGCACGCAGGGAAGATGCTATTCTCCATGCGCTTGAGCTAGAGAGTTCTCGCCTGGGCAAAGAACCGTTAAACTTTTGCTCCAGAACAGATAAATCAGATAGTGAACATGGTTCAGCTGGAGAATCACCAGCCATGTCTCATTCTGGTGGTGATAATGAGGATGTGACTGATGATCTGAGTGCCTCTGAAGACAATTCTAATTCAGCTCCAGAATTATCGCAATCTGGTATATCTTTTGAAGAGCCAAATCACAATGCCAAGATGCAATCTGTGCAGGGAAGAAGAAGAACCCCTAATGACTCAGAAGATGATGGAACAGAAGGAGTCAAGCGAATGAGAGGACTTGAGGACCTTGGTATAGGTGTAGTGTCAAAGAGAAAGGTTCAGGGAGCTGGGACAACTGTGATAGTTCAGGAAGATAGTGCTTCACTCGGCAACTTAAAGGCAGGGAATTGTCTGGCAAATGGAACTTCTGTAAATGGTGTTAAGGGTAATTCTTCAACACTGAAAAGAAAGAGATCACAAGTGGCAAATGTTCATGAATTCCTAAAAAGGAAAAACCGACGCAGGCCTTTGACAAAGGTTTTGGAGAGCACAGCCATGGTGTCTGTTCCGGTCATTTGTGATCAGCTTCCTAGTTCAAGCAGTTTTCCACTTTGTGGGGTATCTGATGGCAGGATTATGGGATTAGATTCCCATGAGTCAAAGAAAAGTATTCCGCTGGTAATTGAAAATTCAGATAGTACTGGAGTTGCATGTGAGAATGGGACTGCTTTAAATGTTCATGAACATGGTGGTGATGCTTCCCAAATCAGTCACAGGGTCAAGGAGAATGAGGATTCTGGCATATCAGGGCTAGTTGGGAATGATTCTTCTGATAAATTATTCGATGTGCCATTTGTCGGGGTTCTAGGGGAGGAGAAACACACTCCAGGTATGCTTCAAGTAGTACTATGAATTCTGGAGTTTCTTGTGTATGTGCAGTCATATGAGATCTTGAATACTTCATAGCTCATTGTCACCCCCTATTTTTTTCTAATAATGATTCCCGCCCCCCCCCCCCCCCCCGAAAAACCCTTAATGCTACTTTGCCGTTGTCTTTAATAGATTAGGTCTTTAGGCTATTGAATAAACATGTTAGATATTGTTTTGGACTGTCTGACATGGATTTTATCTGTCCTCACTATTTTATTGTATTTATCTTTTTTTGGAAGATTCTGATTTGTATGTTTTTACCATATCTAAACTCAGTACAGGAATCTTGGAAAACCCCTAAAATGGGAACATAAATGGAAAATAAAGTGGATCTTGGAAGAGGAGCATTAGTTATTCCACTAAGATATTTTGTGCACATTCCAAAACAATCGAATGAGCTGGTTTGAAGCCAGGATTTGGGATTGGTTTCATTTCTTTAGAAGGAAAAGCTTGAGATATATTGACCTTTAATTTTGCACATAAGCAAGTAGCCAATATGTTTCTTGTGTAATAGAGACAAACTTGTTATATTTATGTTACTTGCTCTCCTCCTCCCTTGAAGTTTTCTAATTGCTTCTATCTTGTTTCATGGTTGTGTTCCGATGTTTGGAGTACAAATTGATTGTTTCAAGTGAAGTGGCTTTACTGGGCTGTAAATCTGGAGTAACTATTAACTAATTAATTGAACATTTCAACGCTGATATCAATACATCTTGCTTTTCTTCTTTTACCAATTGTTTTCTCAATTAAACCTTCTATTTCCATTTATGTTTCCTCTCTGCTTCTACTTCAGTTTAGCCATACTAGTGTGCGTGCATTCTTGTATGTTCTGAATCTGTGGTTTGAGCTTTGAAAAGACCTAGGGTGGATAATCTTCCTTGCACTGATGTAATTCCTTCTTCCAGGTTTCTCACCCATAGTCATTTCTTGTTCTTCTGGAAAGCCTCAAGTTGTTGCATTTGGACAACAATCTTGTCTTGGTAGTCAATCTGAAGCTCTGTCGTTGCAACATGAGGGCCAGAATGAATCTGGTTGTACTAGCACAGCTGCTGGTCATAATAATATTGGGCATAGAGTAGATAAAGGTAGTTCAAAGTGGCAGTTAAAAGGAAAGAGGAATTCAAGACATACTAGTAAAAACAGAAAACAAGTCTCAAGAAAATATGTGGACGTGGATGATGAATCCAATGCTTATTTGGCCGGTATAGAGAACCCTGATGGATTCTCTGGGGGTGCAGGTCAGAAAGTTGATTGGAATGCCATAGGGGCACCCACTGCTTCATACAATTGTACCTCTCAGGCTAAGTGCAAACCACTTACTGAAGGCCATCTTGATGGATTTCATGACTTGAGCAAGCATATCAGGGGGACAACAGGGGTGAAGCTACTGCCTGATGGATCTCTCACACCTCACAGATCACTTCCTTATCGCCAGTCGCGCTTTACTGTTAATTCCAGATATCAAATGGTAGATTTTCCTGGAAGAAATTATTGTTCTGATGCCTCATTATATGATGTTAAGCTTGAAGTTAAAGCCAGCTACCGGCCACAACATGTCCCTTTGGTTTCTCTTATGAGTAAACTGAATGGCAAAGCTATTGTTGGACACCCTCTTGCAGTTGAGACTTTGGATGATGGTCATTGTGATAAAGTGTTGAGTGGCATTGTATGTGACTTTGAAGCTGGAGACATTTATTGTACGGTTAAGCCAAACTCAGTAACTGGAAGAATACCTTCCAAGAATTCTTCATGTTTTTCACCTAGTAAATCTTTCAAAATGAAGAAATCTGGGCTGTTGTCTAAAAAGATCAGGAAATTGTCGTCACTTGGTCACAGGCAATCTGAAGAGGAGAGAAAACCATTGGTGGATAAGCTCAAGGGTCCTGTTATAGCTTGTATTCCCCTTAAACTAGCATTCAGTAGGATAAATGAGGCAGTGAATGGTCAGGCACGGCCGGCACACCGTGGATTACCAACAGCCAACCCTTGACTTCTGTTAATGGGAAGAAGTTGCATAGAATGGATTGTAAGGAGAATTGGTTCATTGGTAATATGAGAGATTTTGAATTAGTTCTAGAGACTATATATATCTACTTATTTTAGCTATGCACAGTTTGCAGCACCACATATTCTGCCATGAAGGTTGGAATCTTTTGTACAATTTCAAGATATTTCCATGTAGAACTGGTAGGAGTTCAATCATCTGAGGCTTCTCTTGGCTCTGTAAATAATGTAACATTAGCTGAGGTGTAAAGATGATCTAGTATTAGGTATGGTGACCTGATATTAGGTTGTTAAAAAAGTTATGAATTCAGGTTGTTTTGGAGGTTCAATAACTCTGATTCATATTGTACTCGGATGTTGGACTTGATAATTTATTTCAAGCCACAACTCTGAATCATACAACTGAAAAATGAAGTTGTGAGAACCATTTGGACCAGTCATCATGTTATAGTCTTCCATACTTGTGTTCGTATGGAACCTTTTTATCAAAAATGCCATCAATTTTAATGCAGTATATAATCAATATGTTGTGTGTAAGCTTGTTTGTTCATTCTGGTGCACACTATTCAATTATCTTTTCTTCCTGATTATCTTTTATTATAAGTCTTGTAAGTGCTGCTGCTAGTAACTTAAATAGATGTTATGGTGCATTTTTGGCCCCTCCAAATACCTACTGAAACAATAAGCTCTGCCCTGCTTCCATCATCAACTAAACAAGAAATTATGAAGATGTTCAAAATAACAGTGGAGACACTCATTGAGTAATGTTTTTAAACAATTTCATTTACACTTTCTTCAAACCTCTTTTAACATTTAATTTTTTTATTGTTAACTATCCATCTTTATCATTTTTTTATATTAAATCAATATTCAATAATTAATATAAAAAAGTTACAATATGTCAAAATAGTTAATGGATAAAAAAAAGGAGAAACAGTCCAAAATAATTAATATAAAAAAAAAGTTACTATCTTTCAAATGTTGTCTCTTTTTCAAAATTTGTCAAAAAAATATTCTTAATTTTCTAATTAAAAAAAGAAGAAGAAGAGGGAACTATGCTCTCCATTTTTGTTATTTGAGTAATAGATGCAATCACCGATCAACATAGCAATTATTTGAACCCTTCTCTTGTATGATATATTAGTGATTTTGCTTTTTGGTCAAACCCTCAAAAGGAAATTTTTTTTTTTTGGTATTACGGTAGTATCGTACAATTAACATTGTTAATTCAGGCTGACTTGTTCTTTTTCAGGCCTCAATAAAAATAATAGATCAGGCTCTGGCTAGGTCATTTTTTGACCGGGCCTACACTTAAGGCCCTAATCTGACCTTATAAGACTTTAAGGTCAAAACAAATATAAAAATGCTTAACTAAGAAATTAACAAAAATTAATAAAATAAACAAAAATCAATAAAAACATATTATAAATTATTCAAAAAATATATATATCAACTAAAAACAAATTATCCATAATAAGCAACAAGTACAAATTAAAAAAACAATAATGTCGTAAAATTATTCTAACTCAACATTATTAATTAAAACATATATCAAGTATGATCTTCAATAATGATATTTGAATATACTTTAGATGTTGACCCATTTGATCTTTTAGATTATCATAATCTTCACATATCATTTAAAAGAATAATTATTAATAAAATATAAGAATTTAAAAGAAAAATAAAACAAACAAATATTAAAATAAATCAAAAATATTATTATTAGAAGGAAAACCTAACAACCAATTAAAAAGTACAAATAAGAGTAGTCATTTTCCTCAAAAATGAGAAAAATGACAACTCTTATACTTGTTGAGAGCATAAGAACCAATACTAAAACCAAATTCAGAAGTTACTGTAGTAATTGGAATGTTTAAAATATCATAAGTCATCCTTAAAAGATGAGAAAATCTATATCTATGATCATTTTAATATTATAATACATTTATATGTTATCTAATATAAAAAAATTCGAGCTAGAGGGGCGAGTTCTGGTTCTAGAAGGAAATCTAAATAGGTTTGCTCAAACTTGGACATTGTAAATAAAGACTTTAACCCTAATCGAACTTTATAAAAATAGGTTGATCCGTCAGATTGTGCTCAAAATTAACTGTGCTACATATAATCATTGTTTGGATTTTTTTTGAGTCATTTGATAAAAAAATACTACATGATGCAATTTAAGTAATACTCACATAGTATCATCGTAATACCACACATCTACTCAAAGATGGATCAATTTTCTTTTTCTGTTGGGAATAGATCTTTGGATCTTCTTTTCGACCCATATGGTCCACACCTTTCATGGATCATTTAACGGGTAAATGGGCCACACCATTCAAGACCGGGTCTATTCAAAATGCTGAATTAGGGTTTGCTGTTCCATTCGAGTATAAATGCTGACATAAACCCTTCCACTCTTCCCAAGTCTCCCGCTTCACAGCGTCGACAAGCCAAACCCAACAGGTTCTCTTCTGGGTGTGTGCTCGAGAGTCTGTTCTTTTAGGGTTTTGTTGAATAGGGCTTGAGACAGTTTGGATCTGTTGTGTTGTGTTGCAGGTGCGGAGAAGATGGCCACAGTACCAGGGCAGCTCGTATGGGAGATCGTGAAGAAGAACAACTCATTTTTGGTGAGGGAGTTTGGTAGGGGGACTCAGAGCGTGCAGTTCAGTAAGGAGAGCAACAATCTATACAACCTTCACTCTTTCAAGTTCTCTGGTAATTTTTCTGCTTTGTTTTCTTTTTTGGTACTACATTTCTGGTCTGCTTACATTCCTGGTGAATTTCGATTGGGGTGATGTTAGTTTTGTGGCTTTATGGGTTGTGCATAAATGTTTCTGACAAGAGTATAGGAAATGCAAATGCCTGCTAACAAAACGGGACTTCAAATCTTTTTTAGATGCCAAATGCCAATTGGTTTGTGAGAAGCTGAAAAGTTAAAGGGATCACATATCGATAATCTCAGCATAATCTCGTTGCTGAGACTTCCGGGTTGGGAACAAACAGGTGTTCTCTTTTTTGGTTTTTTTAGAAAGAATATGGCAGTCTTACCGAAATAAATTGTTGAGATAAAACTCGATTTAGTGTTGAAATATTGCATTTTCATGTGTTTATCATTTGAGGCACGGAGGAGAGAAGCCGATCTTAGAGTTGGCTTTATATTGGAAACTTTCTATGCGTACGATCCTAGTGGTTCACTTGTTTCTGCATTAAGTTAGCTTTACATTGTCATTCTAGGTTTGACAAACAAGAAAACCGTTACTATTCAGCCTGGGGGTAAAGATCAATCTGTGTTGCTGGCAACGACCAAGACAAAGAAACAGAACAAGCCTGCTGCTTTGCTTCACAAATCTGTCATGAAGAAGGAGTTCAGGAGGATGGCAAAGGCAGTGGAAAATCAGGTAATTGAGATAAAAAATTAATTAAGTGATTCAGAGGCTTTTTCAAAGTTTTTTTTTATTATGTGTATTCATGGTATAGATCCTAAGTACGTACTAATTCCGAGATTCCAGTTCTCTTCCTTTCCAGACACCAGTGTTCTTGGTTATTTGGAATTTTCTGGCTTCTGACTGGATTTGATCTTACTAATTTTGATTGGTGCATCCCTATTTTCTGTTAATCATAGTAGCTGCATGTCAATTTAAATGCCAGCTTCAATTTCATGGCAAAGATACTGGTGAAAATAATCCTCTGCTTTTACACAAATTTGCATTATTCCATTTTTTATGTGATTGCATTATTCCAGTTATTATTCCAGTTTTTGTATGAAATATTTGGGTCCATTGATTTTTCTTGTGGGGATCAGTTGGGCTGCCTATTGTTTATAGTACCTTGCCTGTTTGATCTTTTTGTTTGAAGAAAATGTTGCATCTCTTTGTCAACAAGACTGGGTTTTGCACAGCTGTGATGAGCCTCTAACATGTAAGAAGAATTGCCATTTGGGTTTCTTTAATGAAATATACTTGTTACGCTTGGCTTCTGAGCTTCTGTCTTTCAAAATTTCTTTCCTGAATGTTCTCTTTTGATGATTTCTTTCTGTTTTTATGTTTATTAGCATTGGTGAATGTGGTATTAAGAAAACTGTTGCATCTTTGTTTGTGGAAATTGAAATAGTTGTTTTGTTGAGATACATGGCTTTTGTTTGAAGAAATTGTTGCATCTTTTTGTTTGTGAAGAAGACTGAGTTTTGCACAGCTGTGATGAGCCTCTAACATGTAAGAAGAATCCCTATTTGGGTTTCTTTAATGAAATATGCTTGTTACGCTTGGCTTCTGAGCTTGTGTTCAGAAGTTCTTTCCTGAATGTGCTCTTTTGATGATCACTTTTTCTTTTTGTGTTTATTAGCATTGGAATGAGGTATGAAGCAGCTACAATGTTCTTCTTGCATGAATGTTGTTTCAACTCGTAGTATAGGTTATAATTTGAAACAATAATGACTGCCTAAAAATTATCTCAAAATAACTATAATGGATTTCTCAATTTACATTTTGGGTTTATCTTGCATTTTTTTATGTGCGTTGACACATGTTGTATAAGAAATGAAATTATCCACTGCAAGTTGTTCCCGTGAATGAATTTGATGAGCTTTTGCTTCGACTTCTTTGTCCTTCTGAACTTAATTGAGTGGGTAGCATGCTTTACAATTTTTTTTTTCATTTTTTTTTCCACCTTGGATAAAGTTAGATTTGCCATGCAATATTGCAGGTATCTGATAACTACTACAGGCCTGATCTTAAGAAGGCAGCCCTTGCAAGGTTGAGTGCCATTCATAGGAGCCTCAAAGTTGCCAAGTCTGGTGTCAAGAAGAGGAACAGACAGGCTGTGAAGGGCCGTGGTAGGAAGTGAATCAAGAAGTTATATTGCATTCAACCCTCTTTTTGCCCCTTGTAGTTTATTTCTTTTCCTAGAACTGCACACTAGATTTTCTAAGTTTTGTTCGTAAACTCAAGTTTTTGAGTCTCTTTAATTTAAAACCAGAACTAGTATGTTACAACATTTGACTTGATGAATTTGTTTGCCTCATGATATAATTGCTCTTTGGCTATTGATATAATATCTAGTTACATCGTGGAGCTCGCCCTTGGATCAAATGGAGGGACATTTAATTTAACAGTACCAGGTAGACATTAATGGTTCTCTAATGTGGTACTTGGTACTTTGTCATAAAGTGAGATTCCACTGGCTAATGAGTTTGGTGCCTCTTGTTCCCATGGTAATACCTCTTCTAAGTTATACGTGTGATCCCAACCTCTAGTTGCCTTTGAACACTAACAGTTTGAGAGTTGAAACACGGTGAGCAAAAGCCACAGATCGGGAACACAACAGCCGAAACAACAAGAGGATGCTTCAATTTATTAACCAATTCTTAACTTGGTCACCCAAGGGCATAAGCTGGGTAAAAAAAATATATTTTTCTTAATAGGTTTAACGGGTGAACATATAAAAAAATTCTAAAAATTAAAATATTATAAAAATAAAATTTAATTTACTAATTAATTATCTTCAATAATTATATAAATTTTTTATACATAATAAAACATTATCGACTTAATCTTTATAAAAATAATGACATGAAATTAAAATTAAAAATGTAGTTATTATTTTTTATTATATTTAAATTTTGTTTAAATAAAATGATATAATTATTAAGTTATTATTTTTTTATTCATTTATAAAACATAAAAATTAAAAATTAAAAAAATAGTTTAAGTATAAAAAAAAAAGATTTAATTCGACCCACCACAAACTACTCCCTTTGACGAATTAAAGCTTAAACGAGAAGCAGAGGAGATACTTTCCTTTTAAACTCTCTAGTAACTTGGGTGGAAGGAGCTTCATTTCACTTGAGCTTACAGATTATACCTCATCTAATAAGGATAAGGTGGGATTTCTCGAATAGATTGCTCAAAGTAATAAATTATCATTGGTAACTATTCAATCTTAATGACCATTCCATTCAAGTCCCACCTACCAGATTGGGTTTATGTTTCAGAAAAAAAAAAAAAGGGTTCGTACGGCATCTTAATCCTACATTAAAGTTGAGACATAGAGAGCCAAGGTTTTAATTCACAATTTCAAGTTTATATAAACTATATACAGAATTTTTTGGACCCGTCCAAAATGACCAGAAGAGAATCTTCCACACCACACTAGTTTGCTCTAATTACGTGTCAAAAGAATTTGATCTTTGACTAGCAGAACTCAACAGTATAACAATGAAGGGGAACAAGAGGTCTTCTGGTTTATCCCAGGAGCAAGGGTGATGAATTCGAGCTCTATATTCATAGAACTCTTTGCACTAGTTTCCACTTTCCAGTAATGGGATCTCAATTTCATCTGACAATGCCTTCAGAATCTCCCCTCCCCCCCCCCCCTCCCCCCAATATATAATTGTTGGAAATTTGTTGGTCCAAATTCTTGGTATTAGCAACTAAAGCACCTATGCAGTTTCATAGGAAGCCACTTTATTGGCAGTCAAATCACATTTGTTTCCAACCAAGAGCATGACAACGTTGTCATTTGCATACTTGTCAAATTATGGCGGCTACCTTTCGACACTCTGGAAACTTTCTTGGTCAGTTACATTACAGACAATTCAGCTGAAAGAACCAGGAAATTTGGTTTTGTACTAGCAGAATTCGAAAGATGTCCATTAAAGAATAATAGGGTGAATCCCATACAATAATGCCATATGCGCCACTGCAGCAGCTGCTTTCAATGGTGCTGAGAGAAGACTTTATCGTTACTTGAACATCGACAAGGTTTATGATCAATAATACACTGGTCTCTTGCAAAGTAGAATATGCTTAATGGCCTTCTCATCCTATTTCACTCTCTTCATTTTCTGAAGAAAAGAAAACAGACCTAATTAAGAACAGGTCCATGGCATTTTTATAAGCCAAACTCTGAATAGAAAATGTTCATGTAGAGTTTAGTCCCATAGCAGAGTCAAGCCAAGATCACTGCAAGAAAGAGGTGATATGCAAAACAATTTAATCGCCACTTCTTAGCGAGTTAAAGTTCTAGTTAAGACTCCATAGTCAAGTAAGTGTTTGGTCCGAGAGTCATGTTATTAGTAAAATTCAGAGTTCAAGGTAGGTATTATAAAGGCATTACCGAGAGAAATACTTTAGGATCCCTTATATAGACTATAGAGCATCCTCAAATTACGAAAACTCTTGTGCAGTCCCATGAAACGAGACTTGATTCAAGGAAAAGGTTATCCAAGTCATTATTCGTGGTATGCAAAGGTTACTCGCGATTGTCCCCTTTTAGTGTTGGAGCTCTTCCATGATCTTCATTTTAATTTTTAGGCCTGTTCAAGTTTATTGGGCTGAGTCCACATAAATTAATTATGTTCAATTTATATTATATAATATCAATGTGTCTGTACTTAAAAATCAACCTACTTATGCGTAGCTTTCCACGTAAGAATTAGTTTGCACCGCAAGAGATGCACTAGAAGGTTTCTTTCTCGTTTGAAAGTAGGTGAAAGAGAAAGGTCTTCAAGAAGCCCCTCAAATCCATCCAAGAAAAGAATTTGATACCTATTAAGGTTTCACTTACAAACTTTCATGGTCAAATCAATCTTTTCTTATTCTAATTATTCTTCAAAGTTAACGCGCTCTCCAATTTTTGCACACAAACTTCCTCATGATTTTTATTCTAATTATTCCTTCGGATGGCAGCCTTTGAATTGTATACTATATATACAATATTCCATAGAATTATACCATTTGTATCCACTTATTAGCTATATTTAAATTCTAAACATAAACCAAGATAAAATATTTTTTAATTTTATATTATACAGATTCTTTATATAACTTATTTTATTCCAATTTAGAGTCATGAGAGCGTCATCATTTTTAAAAAAATAACTAAACTTGTGAAATTAAAACATAATTATACTCTATTAAAGTAATACAAAAATATGTGGAGTATTCAATTTAATTTATAGCAACATTATTTTTTGAGAACTAAAATATTCATATAAAAAAATAATTTATTTAATGGATCACGATTCTTTCATGTTAAATTATATAATATAAATGTGTGATACCTCATTATTTAATTAGATACCTCATTATTTAATTAGCTAATTTTACTAGTGTTTAGAAAATCGGTGAAGGTAGAAAGGTCACGGGTTATTGGTTCAACCGGAGTCGAATCGGTATAAATTAAAAAATATATATTTTAATTATATATTATATATATTGTAGAATATATTATATATAGAATAATTAAA
>JASKGM010000014.1:1183271-1363806 GCA_034509205.1 Ceratonia siliqua | reverse complement strand
CCCGCCCCCCCCCCCCCGGTTTACATAATGTAGATAGGAGTTCAGAAGTTACAGATAGGAGGAGAGGGAGAGAGAGAGTGGTCTGACCAAATATGGAATTTTCTCAAGGCATCTTGGTTTATAAAGTGGCCATGATATTAAACATTTTAAGTTCATATCATGGAGGGCAAGTACAAGTGTACAACCACAGAACAACAATATCCGATGTGCTCGAATCTTCCTTCAGGAAAGCTTCTCACGTACCATAGCTGTTGCTGATAGAGACTTTTGAGCTCAGTTGTTATGGTCTTACTTACACCAGTATTTATGAACTTGGCATCTGAAATGTAATTTATTCTGTTGTCTTCTCAGTGTAGCTGGACTTTGCAGGTAGCCCACAATCTATACTGATGAATCCTGAAACATATATAAAGGCACAGGGACTTCAGCTATATTCTTATTAAAGAGTAATGTAATGAACTTTACGTTTTTGCAAGCAAATTAATTACCTGATTGATCCTGAGCTTGAACCAGAACTGCAAGAACTAGACATCCTAGCAAAGCAAAGAAGAAATTCTTTGACATTCCCATCAGCTTCTTGCATTTTCCTTTCAGCTTAGGAGGACAAAAACGTGAGAGACACATTGTGCCATATACCAAAAAGCGCTGTATTTTTATGACGCATTCAATGTCACCCTAGTGGTATAGGGATTTATTGGTTTTTTTTCCTACTAATATTTGTTCCTCTTCTTTGCAGAACTGTTAGAACATCCATTCGCTGAAAAATTAGTAAAACTCAGACCCCTCTCCTGGAAAAAGCCAACCAATTGGAGTCTCTTATAATTATAATATGTTTAAACCTCTTTTATTCTTGTTCCTGTTTTAGTATTAGAGTCTTGTCTTATTATTTTGGTTTAACACATCTAGTATGGAGCAGAAAATTGGAGAAGAAGAAAAAATGGACAACTGATCAAATAATGGATAGCATCGATCTAAAGATGGATGCTATATATAATTAATGCATTTTAATCAGGAGGGAAACAGCTGGTATGATATACCCATGTAGCTTTTCTATAATAATATGACACTTGATTAGAATCAAAATTCAACAGATTCGTACACAAAATCCACCAATAATTAAAAACATATGATTCCAACTAACTCTCAGAGGAATGTGTCAATTATTAGAATAAAGGAAAGGTGGTGGTAGCAATGTGTAGGCTGACTTGTGTTTAAAATGTTCAGGTCAATTTCCTAGTTGTCAAGTGAACTAATAATATCATTCAGTATTATAATTCAAGTAACAATTAAGCAGACAAATTCAAACGAAGTGATAAGTCATAAATTAGGGGAGAGTTGAATTACTTCCCTCATTGACGTCCCTCCTGTTGCTTAGTCCAAACTCAACACAATACACCAGTATATCTGCCTTTTTCTCTTCTGAAACAGCCACAAGTTTGTTATGTATATATGCACTCAAGTTCATTAATGATTAGCAACTTGAATATTCCTTTGGACGGCCACTTGGCATGAATTGTGTTGTTTTTCCAGGAAAAACATGAATTTTCCAAGAAAAAAAAACCCAAAAAAATAGGAGAGCAAATATAGGTTGTTTTTCTTTGGTGATGGGAACAAATAATCATTATACAATTGTGAGTGATACCAATTTAAGAACTAAAAAGGATTAAGCATCTAATGGCACTTGATCCTTCATTGACGAAAATTATCAAACACTTCCAAGACACTCTTGTCTATTGGTTAATGTGTCAAACCCCCTTGTTGTTGCTCAACGCACTTACAGTTCCAATTTGCACAACTTTATTCAAAGCGGCCCAAATGGAGAAATGCATAAAGTAGAGTTGGCAATCAAGCTAATGATAAAATTGGGCTAGTTTGGGCCGGCCCAATTTTATATCGGATTAACATATTATCAGCCTAGTCCAATTTAATTCATCGGATCATCGAAACCAATTTAATCATAAATATATTTATTATTCATTTTTTTTTAAATTATATATATTTTATTTTTATAATCAAATTTATATAAAAATAAATAAAATATTATATATATATATATATATATATATATATATATATATATATATATTACACATACAGTTGATCTTTATTAAGATAAACTTGGACTAAGATATACTATAATTTATATACTTGCCTTTTGTAAGCCTTTCTTGGGTTTGTTGTTTAGATTTCTAAGTAATCAATGTTTATTAATATATAAAGAAAATAAAGAAATTTATATTGGAGATGGAAATAGACCAAAAATTTTGGCTTAGTTAATTGTGTTTTTCTCTAATTATATAAAGCTTGCAACTTATATTAAATAGCAAAATTTTCTTGTGTTTTTCTCTCAGGCTACTGGGTAGGCTTTGATTATACCTTTATCAATATGTATGTATATTTTGATAAAGTTAAAGAACTTAATGTTGTCAATTTTTTTGGTGACTCTTTTTTCTTTCTTAATATGTGATGACATTTAATTATTATATATCATAAATTGAATTATACATGTATTAAAATTTTCAAGCCAAATGAGCCTCAGGCCAAGGTCAAAAAATTCTCAATTTTTTTAAACTAATATTTTAATAGCCTAATCCTAATATTTTTGCCAATCCAACTTATTAAATTGGGTCAATTTTGTTACTTTATTTTTTTCTTCTTTTCTCTCTTTTCTATTTGTTTTTCATGTGCTTCAGCTGTCACAGTCAACGCTAAGCCCTTCTCTCCATCTGTCATTGTCGCCATCAAAGATATCCCCTCTTCTCACGTGCGGGAATTTTCTCATGCTTTTAGGAAGTGCAGAAAAAAATATTTGTAATATTATGAGAATTAAGAAACTTTCCAACCTCTTTTCTACTATCTTTTAGATAATAATATTTATGAATAATTTTCCACATCCTTATCTTTGTAAGTCAAGTCCACTTGAATTTAGAAGTTTTAAATGTAATTAGGGAATAATTATAGTAATGGTGATATTTTAAATTTTCTTTTTCTAAAGTAAAACTATATATTATTAGCAAACAAAAAAATATGATGTGCTCAGAGTAATAATATTTTTTATTTGCAGTAAAATTATTATATAATCTGTTAAATGTGGCATTTTATAGCTCTTTGATAATTTAAAACTGTTTACACTAACAAAAAGGGCCTTTGCCCTTTAATTCTTTGCTTAATTATATTTTTCATCATAAAATTTTAAATTTTCTTTTTCTAATGTAAAACTATATATTATTAGCAAACAAAAAATTATGATGTGCTCATAGTAATAATATTTTTTATTTGCAGTAAAATTATTATATAATCTGTTAAATAAGTGGCATTTTATAGCTCTTTTGATAATGTAAAACTTTTTACACTAAAAAGTGAATGAAAGGGCCCTTGCTCTTTAATTCTTGGCTTAATTATGTTTTTAGTCCTCATAATTTATTAAAGTCGTAATTTTGGTCCCTCTAATTTTATTTTGATCAATATGATCATTCTAATTTCATCCAAGTTGTACTTTTGGTCTCTTAGGCCAAGATGAAGTTAGGGGAATCAAAATTGTAACATTACTGCAATTTTGAAAAAATTAAGAGGACTTTATTGTTCATAATAAAGTTAGGGAGACTAAAATTATAACTTTGACAAATTATGAGGACAAAAGTACAATTAAGCTTAATTCTTTTTAATGTGAGAAGCTTGTCAATAGTCAATTTTTTTTTAAAAAAAAATCTCTTATGTTCGAGTTTTATTAGGTAAGCCTTTATTTGTTTCTTAGCATAGTTAGGATGGACTTTGCTTTTGAGAAAAAATATTTTTTTAACAAAAACAAATACTTTTGGAGTGAAAAAGATTATTTGAATGAACTTATAAAAAAATACAAGTAACAAAAAAAATATTTTTTCGAAGCTAAAAATTGTAATTTTAAATAAAAGACCATACAATAGAAGAAAGAAGAAAATGATCGGTTATCTTTTAATAAAATTTTATGAACAAAAATATCCTTTTAATATTTGTTAATTATATTACAACTCATACTTAATATGTTATTTTTAATAATTTTATTAATAAAAATGTATTTATATTTTTACATCTAAATACAAAATAACTTATATTTTTAATAAAGTCTTCTAATTAAAACACTTTCATAAAAGTCTTTTTTTAATCACATTTAAATGGACCCTTAATAAATTTAATCATTTTAGGTTGATTCTCAAGTCAAAGTGTCAACATAAATGTTAAAAGATTAACAAATGTTGGTATAAAATTAAGAAAAAGATCCCAAACATTTTACTAATACCTTAACTAATAACGGTAAACGGATCAAGTTTATCTTATCTTCATTATCATTTTGTTCAAAAGAAAAACTGAATCGAAATTAAATTTTAACCACTCATTTTTCATGAAATTTACCCAATTATACTAATACTCAAAATGAAATTGTAGGGTTAAGCCTACTCATTAATTATCTTCATGTACAAAGGCAAAACGTTCTCATCATGTGCATGGAGACGCAAAATCTAAACCCACAACTACGAAATATGAGTTCTTAAAGTCACCCATTTTGATGAACGCTGCTTTTTCTCAATTTTGGCTTGATTCACTTTCGGGATTGGAAGAGGTCACTTCAGCCAAACTTTCCAACTTCGTCTTGCTTTTCACCCTGCCCATTTGTATCTTCAAGCACTCCTTCAATTCCTCTACAATATGACTCATGTCTGGCCTCGTGCCAGTAACGGGCGACACACAAGTCATTGCCATATCTAGCAGTTTTCTTGCAGAGTTTGGATCATAAAACCCCACCTGCAAAGACGGGTCAACAATGTCTTGAATGTCTCCAGAAAGCTTAGGAGTAACCCATTGTACTATATGACGATGCACATGATCAGATTCTTTCACTATTGCTGATTGCCTTGTGAATAGCTCCAGAAGTACAATTCCAAAACCGTAAACATCACTTCTCTGTTCAACCTTCTTGATGTGTAATACCTAGTTCAGTGACATAGACATAGATAATTTGCATCACCGTTTAGATAAGGGCAAGAGCTTTTCTAGTATATGAATTTACAGAACTTACTCTGGGTCAAGATAACCTGGGGTTCCATAAACTCTTGTTGTTACGTAAGAACTAGTATCAATTGGTAAAATTCTGGACAGCCCAAAATCTGCAAGTTTGGCCTGGAAATTGCCATCTAGCAAGATATTGGTTGTCTTAATATCTCTGTGAATTACTGGTGGGTTAACACCGCTGTGCAGATATTCCAGACCTTGAAATAACAGTACGTTAGCCATGTATTAAAAGGTGAAATGATATAGAGAAAAACACTCAATATTGCCTAACTTTGTTTTGATTATTGACCTTGTGCTGCATCTATTGCTATTCGAAGTCTCCGTTCCCAACTCAAAGGATTTTTATTTGCTTCTGCAGTTAATATGGTACAGTAACTGAGGTAATTAGCATGAATTTGTTGAATTCTATGAACATGTTCATTTAAGAACTGAAGATAGCATAGAGGTAAATGTTAGCTGAAAACTACATTAGAAAACTGAGATTAAAAGAAGAATAACCATGGATATATACCTGAAAGATGCCACTTTAAGTCCTATTTGATCATGTACTCATAGATGAGGCCCATCTTTGAGCCTTCATGGCAGTACCCAATAAGAGAAGTCAAGTTTTTGTGATGAACTGTCATTAGAAGTGTTGCCTGTGGTTAGAATTTGTTAGCATTCCAAGTTTCAACTTCAAATTGAAGTGATTTTGAAGTAAACCATTATGAATTTAAATAACCTCTGCCTGAAACTCCTTAGCCCCTTGAAATGATGAGGGAGAGAGCAGCTTGACAGCAACTTAGTGTTATTTTTTAGGCATTCATGGTATACTGTGCCAAAACTAGAGCTGTTAAAACGAGTTGGGCTCGCTGGGTTGGCCCGTCCAGCCTGTTTAAAATGGCGGGCTGGGTTGAGCAAAATACAACCCGTCAAATTCCTCCTTTTTCTTTAGTATTTTGGTGGGTCGCCCGGGGCGGAGCGGGTTAAGATTTTTCAGCCAGCCAATTTGGCGGGCTGGCCCGTCCCACCCTGTTTAAGGGGCTGGTTGTTGCTCAAACCCGGCCCGCCCCGCCTCATTTGACAGTTCTAGCCAAAACCTCCTTTTCCAATAACCTTTCCAAAGTTGTTGGTGATACTCAGGACCTCAGAGCATTTAAACAACGATTCTTGAATTCCAATGGCCAGATTTCATCTTTGGGTTTGTCCACAAGAATATTTGAGTCAAAAGTTATGCCTCCATAAAATTTATGAGCTAATTTGTTTGGATTGAAGGGTTTACTCTTTGCTTTGAAATCATCAACTGTAGTAGTAGATTCCCAGTCATTGCTGCTTTCTCCTTAGGATTTGGAGGCGGAAACCAAAAGGAGAACCTTTAGTTGCCATGAGTCATTCGCTGCAAACTTCAATATAAAATTGTATAGAAGATTCAAATTATTACCTTGGCATCTCCTTTTAAGACTGCAAAGCATAGCCACCAGCATGAAGAGAAACAGAACTGCAGAAATGGATACAAATACCCGAAGAAAAGTTTTCTTCCTTTTGCATTTAGAAGAGTGGCAAAGATCTGGATTGCCATCCAAGCTTGAAAAAGATTATTAGCCATAGTTCAATTACATTAGATGACAAATAATGTTATAATGACAAAAAGACAAGAATAGTTTCTTTTGTTTCTTAGAACAACTATTTCAAATATTTGCTGTCATGAATCTCTTCCATACCATCAGTTCACTCAGGACCAGAGTTTATTATCTAGTCCAAGAGTATTGTTTGAAAATATCCAAACTTTATATTCCATTAGTTTAAATATCAATGGTGGAACATATCAACTGATGCTGCATGTACCTCAATTGCAGTGTCATATTATTTGATCGTTCAAGAAGAGCTGGTGGAACTTCACCTGTAAGCTTGTTTCCTGACAAATTTCTGAAAGGAAAAAAGTTCATTTAAACTTTGCCTCCTACCACAAAACTTGCAGTATTATATCTTTGCATGACAACTCACAGGACTTTGAAGAGTGGCAATCTTGATATGAAGTCAGGGATTTGTCCGCTCAGACCATTGTTAGATAAATTCCTGAAATCAAAATATAAATGAAAAGGAAAATAAATAAGGGTGCTCCATTGTCTACAAATTGTACATCTGAGATCTGAATTTAGCATAGATTCTTACAAATACTCTATTGATGTGAGACTTGACAAAGAAGGAGCTATGGTTCCTTCCAGTCCACTAGAGGACAAGTTCCTGAAAAATGGAAACTTTTGAAGTTTAGTTGTGCTGGAAGCCATAACTTATGATTTAACCATATTTCATTCACAAACTCACAATGAGGTGATCTTTGGGGCATCATTTCCATTGTAACTACAATTCAATCCATCCCAAGAATATTTTCTTGAAAGGCATGGATCTCCCTGCCAGTTTCTCTTCACTCTGTAGTGTAATTTGATGTCTGTCATAGCATCCACTGGTTCCTCAAAAAAGAGGAAAAAAAATTAAAAATCTCCTGTTTATAATGCCTTTGAAAACAGAATGTGCGTGAAACATCTCACTACTTCAAACTTTACTGCACTGCCATGCCAAGAAGAAAAAAAATTTTAAGCACCAAAGTATCTTCCATTAGCTGCATGGGAGATAATCTCCAAGTAAAATTGTCTTACTTTTACCAGCGCAAACCTTAATAAGAAATTCCTCCCTGGCCAAAGTTTCAAAGCATTCAGGAATATAGATCGGTCAGCATTTATGAAGGAAAATACTTAAATACATCTTCATTGAACTGATCCAGGTAGATATATACAATCATCCAGCATAAGAACTAAGAAGCAAACCCTAGCCAAATTTTCTGGTGTAATGCCAATTAAAGAGCAAAACTTCTCTCTTGTTTGAAACTATTATTGATGTAAGCAGTAGTTGAGCACCTTGATATCACATTTGATAGTTCACTCTACAAGCATTACACTAGTTCAAATGTGGTTCACTCTACAAGCATTACACTAGTTCAAGTCTAATGTGTTTAAGTAGAAGACCATGGATCAATTCTACCTTCTTTTTGCCCTGTTGGTGGTTGTGAGAAATCTTTTATAATATAGAGTTCTGCAGCGTTGATGATGGGTGGAAGAGTGGATCTTTCTGTCCCTTGAAGCTTAATTTCTATCTTTGAACCACTCTGATGGAAGCCGTAGGACAATGTGGTGGGTTGGGGATAATGGGGAATGAAACCCTGACCCAAAACTTCATTATTTGCATAGACATCAAATTCTCTCAAGTCACTACTTTGCAGGTCCTCAAGTTCAGCAAAGTGCAAGTAGATGAAGCATTGTGATTTAGGATCAACAACATCCCAGTAAAATGATAATTCTTTCTTCAAAACACCTGTTACTCTGAGAGCTGTTTGCATTACCGGTGCTGGTAGCCTGTACTCACTGCCATTTAATGCTTATTTTTGTAGAGAGAATCACCTCCATCTGAATCAACATGATTGAAGGACTTCCAGATGCGATCATAAGCATCATCAAGGTATCTAAAAGTAGTTTTCACACATACTCAATAAATAGCCTATATAGAAAGTTGATTACACACAGCCAAAATAGCATGATTAATTGATATTATGTGAAGTTAATAAAACAAAGCCAAATATAGAAAATAGCTCACCTGATAATCCTTCCATCAGTAGAACCAAAATTTAATCTTGATAAGAGGACTAGAGATGAGAACTGGGTTTTATAAGTCATAGTTGGTAGAAGCCTTAACTCTAATGCTGATATGAAAGGAGTTCCAAAACCTGTATCTACCAAGCAAACTTCAATATAATTGGTCAAGGAAACATGTATGATTTCCTTTTGGACAATCTTACTTGCATCACTAATATTAACCACGGTCCAGAGATTGACACCAAGATGTAACTCAAATTCTGGTGGAGAGTTTCTCTGGTCATAGTTACCATACATGAAGGATGCTCTAATCAGGTAATTATTGTTCTTGGCATTAGCAGGTCTCAAGTTGTAGCAATTTCTAATACCTTCTGGAAAGCTTCTAAGATATGAAAACTGTGGTGGTAGAGTATTTGAGAGAAACTCAGGAGATATGCTCCTTTTCAACCCTGATTCAGTGAATACTTTATCAGAAGTGTAGGATATACCAGTAACACCATCATAGTAACTTGAATCATCAGTTATCCCGCAGTCAATGCTTATGAAACCTATCAATGAGAAAGTAAAAGTTATTACATACACAGCCAGGTGAGAGAAAAATACAAGATAAACAGCATTAAAATTACTGATTAGTGGAAAATATATCTTTTTTCTCTACAGACAGATTAGTGTTAGATATTGCATGATCTCCCTAAATATAATTATTCTGATACGGCTAGTCCTCTCTTGCTTCTCTTCAATTGAATGTAACTCTTTTTTGCTTGGCATCCCCAATTTGGAATACAAATAAAACGAACGATTAGAATGAGTATAAAAAATAGTAGTCACAAGGATTCTGTATTATGAATACAAGGACCAACACAACCACAACCATAAAATGAACCTTGCCTCCAATAATTTCATCACTCATAGAATTTAAAGCCAACTGCTTATCCCTTTAACAATGTGATTAAAATTCTTATATCATAAGAGTTTAAGCTATATCACAAGGCACAATCCCTAACGTTCAGATGGGAAATACACTCTCCATAATCCAGTACTCTTGATGAAAAACTTCTCAATTTTATACCATATTACCACTTCAACAATATTGGTAAATTGATGAACATCTAAAGTTTATTATCATGCCATGGTATCTTAAATATCATGGCATAGGATCCCCATAATTTTTAGGTTATTTGATTTAATGGCATTCTGTTATTTTGTATGTCGTCTATCATTTTATATGAAAGCATATCAAATATAGACATATCATTGGATATCCCGCGTCTTTCATAATCAAGATGTTGGCATACCAAATGCGTCCTAAAGGAAAACTCAAACTATATGGATTTTGAGGTGAGAGATTTAAATTCATACCTGATTGATCCTGGGCCTGAACGTAGAAAACATAAGCAAAACCAGCAAGCAACACAAATAGAAGGCTCATCTCCATTTCTCATTCTCACTATAATGAAACAAAACAAAGGCTTCCACATTAGAAGCACCAAGTGATGTTTTCCAGTTATAGTAGCTAACAATATTATAATTGAATTATCACTCACTCTACCTTTCATGTTTGCTATGGCTTGTTACCAAGTTTTAAAGGCAACAGTTTTGCATCTAATGTCCAGCCGACACGTATGAGAATCAGCTCTTATATGGTTCTTGGTTGGATCGAGAAAACAAACAAATGCTACGGTTTGGGTCTTTTGGGACAAAAGATTCTCCAGAGTTTTTATATTTTTGGATGTCCCTTGAAGTAAAGGTAAGTATATAGCTATCGTTACTCGTTCTACATAAATTTTCATCAACTTTTATGATTGGTCTGCTCACAATTTTGATAATAATTCAGTTTCAATCTTGAAGAACTCAAACTCTTACTAGTTAGAAAAATGGTCACCATGAAAGTATCACCATTGACCATCCTATATATTGTAATGGTTGATCTGCTCCTTTTTTACCCAGCAAGAGGTTAAATTGCAAAGAATAACTCAGAATCTTATGAACGCTTTCCCAAGGTTCATATGCCTCTCTATGTCTCCAATAGTCCAAGGTTGTTCAGTGCCACCAAAGATAGCTTTTGAGCGAGATATACTCTGGATTGCACATGCACATTCCTAAAACATTATTCTTAGGCAATATTGACTGACTAAATAATAATAGACAACTCAAAATCTTTAGTTATATTTTATAAATTACTGGGTTAATATCTTTTGGCACCAGTATAAATCAAAATTAATTTAACAGCAATTGATGGATAATAATTTTTCATAAACTTGCTGTTGGACTAAAACTTTTATTATGAATATCAAGAACATAAAATTTTATAAATTTAATTTATATCTTATCGATATATCCAAATTTAAGGTAAAATATATTTTTTTTTATGTAAATATGTTTTTTAAAGTATAAGAAATATTTAATTACGTTTCTATTATTATTATTTTTTAAATTGACTTTCAATATAAACATTATTAACAACTAGATTAATAAAATCAAATTCTCTAAATAAATATTCAACAATATATAAATATATCAAATTTTACCTCTAAAAAATGCAAGCCACTGATCAACCCTAGCATGTCTTCAAGAGTATTTATTTTCTATATATATATATATATATATAGATAGATAGATAGATATATCAGCTCATAATTAGCATATAGAAGTTATTTAAACTTGTTGACGAATGGATCTTATTCAAAGATTTGGTTCGAAGTACTAATAAATATTAGGGCAACTCATATATATATATATATATATATATATATATATATATGCTATTCATTAGACTCGATTATGATCCCGATGGATAGCGGCCTGAATTTTGCCAACTTTTAAAGAGTTTGTGTGCAAAATTAACTCACTTGATGATGAAGGGACAGGTTAGATCGACTTGTGATTTTGAGTAGGCGTTTTAAGTAAAAAAAAAATTTTTTTAAAAGAGTAAATATTTAGTATTTGGATGTAGTTATATAAAAATAATTTTATTGAAAAAAGTAGATATTTTACATTTAGATATAAAAATGTAAAAATATTTTTGAACATATAAAATTACTGAAAATAATATATAAAAGTGCATTTTAAAAAATTTATAAAATATTTTAAGGGTATATAATTTATCCAAAAAGTTTTCTCTCTCTTCCAGTAGACCTGATTATTTTTTAAACAATATTTTCTTACTTAAAAAATAAGCAGCATTCCTACTTATTTTTAAAATACACTTTTAAAAATAATTTTATCCAAAAGGCCAAAATAAAAAAAATTTACTTGATTTAAAAAAAAATAAAAGCTGCAATCGAGCTCCAAGTCTACTATGCCTATATAACTATGTTCATGGCTTGCTTATGTGGACTGTCATAGTTTGCAAGAGCTCATGGTGAGTTTTTTTTATAGATAATATTTCAACATTAGTAGGGAGTGGGGATTTGAACTTTCGCCTAGCACGAAGGTGCCACTTAAATTAATGAAATTGGATAAACTCACGGTGAGTTAGAGAAACGTTTTTAGAACAAATCAATTAATTAATACATCTTTTAAATTATCCAAACTTCTCATCATAAGACTACGAGGCCATTTGGGCTATTTTTAAAACACTAAGTGCTATTTTACTTTATGACAGTTTGTTTTGACTTATATAAAAAGTATTTATGTTTTTATAAAAAATGTTGTTTTACCTGTTTTTTTTCAGAGTGCAGAATTTGTAACTTCCAAAAAAAAAAAAGGTTCAATGAAAGAGAAATAAATTTTTTTAGACAAATATGCCCCTAAAATATTTCATAAATTTTTTAAAAATCACTTTTATATATCATTTTTAGTAATTTTATTTGTTTAAAAATATTTTTATATTTTTACATCTAAATTCAAAACATCTATTTTTTTTTCAGTAAAATTATTTTTGTGTAATTACATCTGAACATTAAATATCTGTTTTTTGTAAAAAATTTATTTCTATTTAAAATATCTGCTCAAAAACATAAGTCCATCTAAACTATCTCTACAACTACTTAATACTTAAAGTAATTTATGAACGAACAATTTAAGCTGTTTGCAACCTGCAGGTTGAGAGATTAATAACCTCACTTTTTATGAGCGTGGTTTTTCATTACCAAAGAAAACTTCATTGAAGTTCATTAATCTATCGCATTCAATTCACAGATTTTGCTTCTCAACTTACTGGATAGAGCAATAGATTTTGTTTAAATTTGCAAAATTTCTAGAGTTTGAATAAAAAATGTTGAGAAGGTAAATGAGACGGTGAATATATAATTATAATGAAAATCACCTTGCACTTTCTTAGTTCAAGAAAAGTGGAAAGTGAAATGCAGCTACAAATAATTTTCAATGATAATATTTTTGCCCCGAAACACTTAAATTTAAATACAATCATTTAAAAATTTAAGAATATATTTAATTTTTGTAATAACATTACTCGTAATTATTTACTGCTATAGCAATTTTGAACTTTTTAATCACAAACTAAGCTAAGGGGAATTCAAATTAAAGGATCTTAAAATTGTCGAATTTTTAAAGAGGGTAGAATTTTACAATGCCTTTTAATTTCTATTGCCAAAATTGAACACTTAAAATGAGATGGAAATTGAGCTATTCCCATCATGATTCATATTAATATTCTCTTTATAATTTATGCTATTCGCAATTTTTCTCTTTGTAATTTATTTTGCTAATCTTGAGTCTTTTTTTTTAGGATGAAAAGAAATACTAACAAAGAAGGGTCAAAATACTAATAGAAAAAAGTAATGGAGTTAAGTGTAAATAGAAGAAACCCCAAAGGTAATATACAAAATACTGAAAATAGATTAGTTGTATCTTTCCCCAGGTGTCTGTCTGCTTTGTTAAAGTTTAGAGGAAAATATATTTCTCATCCATTTCCAGGTTTCAGGGTTTGCTCCTCGGGATTCTCCTACTATTCAAAGTCTAAGCGTTTCACTATTACAGATACATTTCCCAGCCCTAATGGTGTCAATTCCAGTACCAGAACTCTAGAGAACCACACCGATCAAAGAAAGAAAACCATGGCGCCCCAAAGCAAGAGGAGAAGGCGCTGCAGAAGATCAGAAACTCTCAAGCTAAATGACTCCGATCAGATTTCCCGGTTACCAGACTCCATTTTACAGCAAATCCTTAGCTGTTTGCCTTTGGAAGACGCAGCCTCTTTATCAACTGTTTCAAAGACTTGGCTCCGAGTATGGAAATCCCTTCGAGTCTTTCCTTTTCACTTCGACCAGTCCCTTTCCAACGGCGGATCAGATGAAGAGGGTACTCGAAAGTTCGTAACTTGGGTAAAAAATTCCTTGTTCTCTACCCTAACAGAATATCACAAGTCAATTATTCAAAGTTTCTGCTTGAAAATGGATCTGTCAGAAGAGGGTTTGGTCTCTCACATAGATAACTGGATTTCTTTGGTTATGAAAAACTATGTCAGAGAGATCGAAATAAGAATTTCTAACATTCTTTATCCTTTACCTCAAGCTACTTTTGCTTCAACATGCTTAGTTAAACTTCACTTGGAGGGTGTTAGATTTCCAGCTATCTTATTCCCTGAGAAAGTAGAGCTCAATTTTCTTAAAGAGATATCTCTGGTGAACGTTGTTGCAGATGAGAATCAAGTTCACAAGCTAATATATTCCTCACGGTTTATTGAGAAACTGACCATTAAAATGTGGCCTTTCCTGAAAGTTCTTCTCCTTCTTAACTTTTCCAAGCTCGATTATCTTGAAGTAAATGTTAGAATACTTCGAGTTGAAGCTCCAAACCTTCAAACCCTCATTGTATATGGGCCTTGGCACGTACTGGCTCAAAACTGTGTCAATGTAAGGACATTTCGGTGCTTGATACTTACCGGGGATCTCAGTGTTTATATATCAATCCAAGAACTTGTCTCTAAACTTCCCCTTCTAGAGACACTACAGTTGTTCTTATTACAGAACCATAAGATGAGAATTCAAAGTCATAATCTCAAGACTTTACTTTTGTTTGAAGGTCTAAGGTTTCAGGATCCAATGGAAGTTGAGCTTGACACCCCATCACTCAGCAGCCTCTCATTCAGTGGGACAACAGTTCCCTCTATTGTTGTTATGGATTCTTCAGTTAACCGAAACCAGATAATCCAGCTACATCATTTTGGTCATCCTTTTGGCGGCCTCGATGGCTTTCGCATTCATCAACTTGGGAATTTTTCAAAATGGTTCAGTAATCCATCTATTGAAATAAACTTGTACCAGGTTTCTATTGAGGTATGTAAACTCTGTTGGATTAATTTGGTGCAACAGATTTAAAATAAAGTGAAAGAATATTATTTAGGACTTTAAGATGCAAGGGAGAGAAGAGGAATGGTATATTATATATACGCATGTTGCATTTAATGGTTCCCTGACTTTTTTATATTAATCTTGACGCTCATTCTTAATCTAAACAAGATAAAATTCTTTATAGAATTGACTTTGTGAAAATATCTACTAGTTGCTCTATGGTCTCATAATTCTAACTTAATTTCTACTTTTGATTCTTGAGCTCTTGAATAAGAGATATACTGATGTTTCATATTATAATATAACAATAAATTCTTGTTAGAGGATCTCAATACTTTAATGTAGATTTTCAGTATTCTCTTTAGCTAGATGATTTCACTTGCAGCACTTGTAGCGATAACAAGAATAAAATGAGAAAATACATAATCTCACATCTTCACATATAAGGACGGCTTGCTTGAAATTTTTGAGAATCCATGCTCTACAAAATCCCCTTTTTTTTTTTTGCCATATATTCATTCCATGTAGGTGCGTGCTTAAGTCCTAAGAAGCTTTATTCAAATAGTACACACTAAAGAAATTGAGAGCAGAATGGAATTATCACCTGTGTAATTATTAGATACGTAGGTTTACGTATTTCAGACAAGAGCAGTTCCACTGTTTATGGAACTGATAACTAGGAGGAGATATATATACTTGGGTAGAACAATGTAATCTTATCTCTCTGGTACAAGTAGCTCATGCTTATCTACACTTAGGCTTATCAACTATGACCCAGAATAGGTGTCACTTAGAGTTGTGTGGCCATGTGGGGATGGGCCTTTTAGTCTTTATCACACACCTTGTTCTCTTGGCCATGAATCGTGTAGCCATCACGTGGTTGCACCACGTAAACTTCTATTGTGTTTGGGGAGCTTTTAATTTAATTAATAATATTTGAAAGACAAGATAATAATGCTTAAATTGATTATCCTTCCTTATTTAGAGAGTATAAAGCTTCTCCAAAGAGATTTAAATTTCATAGAAATTACCTTGTTGAATTGATTTTTGAAAATCTACCATGCCGTCTTTGATGTCTTTGCAAATTGTCTTGTCAATTCCTTGTTGTATAATAAAGAGAACAGTATTTGTATCCCTTTGGCTTATTTTACTTATATTCTTTGCGCTTTGCAGCCGTTGTATTTAGCTAATTCTTCTTAATTGACTGGCTGATATTCTTATTTAATAACATCTCACATGTTTTATAAAGCAAATAAAATTCTCATGAATTATCCAAAAAATATAAGCTTCTCATGATATATCTGAGCGGTCAGTGTGTGTCTATGCATATATGTGTATTATGATCTACGTATACTTTGCATTTCTCATTGAAGTTTAACCCCATGATTTTTTTTTTCTGGGTTAATTTGCAAACAATTTTGAATGGACAGAACCTGCTCGAACTGGCACAGTTACAAGAACATCCAGTTTATTTTCATCCACCAAATGTCAGGATTTTGGCACTACATTGTATTCCAGTTTCATTAGATTATACATCTTTCTTGAATTGTTTGCTATGGAGCTGTCATCCAGTGTCTCTGTTGGTGATCATGGATAGAGAAAAAACTTTATCTTCAGCTTATAGGCATGCTTTCATCAAGGTATGTAGCCTCTTATGAAGAACAAATATTTTAAAAATGAAGTTGTATCATATTTAATACGTATTACACACTTGTATATATTAAACACAGTATGATATTTCAAATTGTATGTAAACATTACATATTTTATCCAATATATATATATGTATCCTATCTTGTCGTCCTGTATCCCTGCATCTTAGGTAGTCTAATAAATCCTTATTTAACTTGTTGATCTTTAACAAAATTGCAGTTTCTTTGCCGTGAGTTACTGGATAGAGAAGAAAATCCAACATGCTGCAGAGATCACATATCCAAATGCTGGAGACATTACATTGAAGATGTTAAAGTTTTTATGTACAGGAGCATGCATGAGTTTGAGAATCCAATACTCCTCCCAGCTAGCCATTCAGAAAATGTCATCTCTGTTGATTCCAGGAAGAAAGGAGAAGTTGTAGAATTTCAGTTTCAATGGTTACCAAATCCAGTGTTCCCTGGTTAATGGGGTGTTAATTTACCCTGAACAAGAGTTCAAACTCTCATCGTCAGTCCTTTGCGATCATGAAGATTGCTTTGCAAATTTACATCAAACTATAAGAATGCTTTAGTTGTATCATAATTTAATCTTCAGTATTTAATTAGTACTCAAATACATATATTTGTGGTTATTTAATCTGTGTGTGAAAGTTTGTGAAATGATACCTTTGCTGAAGTTGTTAATTTTTATTATGAGATTCACGTAACTAACTAATCTTGGATTTCGTCACTTCTGCAATGAATCATTAAAACAAACTTTTTCTTAATTTTTTTCAGGTTAAAATTTATCTGTATAAAAAAAAAAACTGCGTCGTCAACCTATTGGATGACTCAAGTGCATCTTTTTTTAATTTTTTTCATTTATTTATATATTTTAATAATATTATATAAATTATATTTTTCTTATAATATTATCATTATAATATATATGAAAATTATTTAGTAATCAAAACTCTAAATCCTTAAAATCTTATAATTTAATTGGCATCCTAAATCCTAAAACCCTAAACACTAATCTTAAAACCATAAATCCTAACCTTAAAAGCCTAAACACTAATCCTAAAACCATAAATCCTAACCTTAAAAGCCTAAACACTAAACATAAACTCCTAAACACTAAATCCTAAAACCTAAACTCTAAACCTTAAATCCTAAAACTCTAAACACTTATAAACCCTTAATCTTACAACCTTAAATTAACCCTAAACCATAAATCCCAAATATTAAACCCTAAATCCTAAAACCCTATACTCTAAATCTTAAAACCCTATACCCTAAAATTCTAAACCCTAAACTTTAAATTATGAACTCATAACCTAAATCCTAAACCCATAATTATTTACTACTAGCAATTTTGAACCTTTTTATCATAAACTAAGCTAAGTAAGGAGAACTCAAATTAAAGGATCTTAAAAATTCTAAAGTGGGTGGAATCTTACAATGGAGGAATGCTAGTGTGACGAAATAGCTTTCTCACAAAACTTACAAAAATTTTTATTATATATGTGACAAAATTTTAGCTATACAATAATGAGATAGAGGAGATGTACAGAGAATAATGTTGCTGTATTAAATAGACAATTTATAAGTTTTGTAAGGTACGATTTATGTAAGAGTAACAAAACTATGTATAAATAATTTTAACGTGTTTGTCAAAGTATTTTTACCAATTTACCAGTACATTTACCTTTTGGGTTCATATTAAATAATCTATTTATAATTTAACTTATTTGCACTTTGTCTCTCTGTAATTTATTTTGCTAATCTTGAGTCTTTCTTTTAATATATATATACTCTGGGGGCCAAAATACTAATAGAAAAAAGTAATGGAGTTAAATGTAAATATAAGAAACCGGAAAGTTAATATATAAAATAGATGCGTTGTATCTTTCACCAGGTGTCTGTCTGATTTTGATTTGTTAAAGTTAGAAGAAAATATAATATTTTATTCTCATCCATTTCCGGGATTCAGGGTTTGGTCCTGGGGATTCTCCCACAAGTCTATTCAAAGTCTAAGCGTTTCACTATTACAGATACATTTCCCTACCCTAATGGCGTCAGTTCCAGTACCAAAACTCTAGAGAACTACACCGATCGAAGAAAGTAACCATGGCGTCCCAAAGCAGAAGAAGGCGCGGCAGAAGATCAGAAACTCTCAAGCTAGATGACTCCGATCAGATTTCCCGGTTACCGGACTCCATTTTACAGCAAATCCTTTGCTGTTTGCCTTTGGAAGAGGCAGCCTCTTTATCAACTGTATCAAAGACTTGGCTCCGAGTATGGAAATCCCTTCGAGTCTTTCCTTTTCACTTCGACCAGTCCCTTTCTAACGGCGGATCAGATGAAGAGGGTACTCGTAAGTTCGTAACTTGGGTAAACAACTCCTTGTTCTCTAACCTAACAGAATATCACAAGTCCATTATTCAAAGTTTCTGCTTGAAAATGGATCTGTCAGAAGAGGGTTTGGTCTCTCAGATAGATAACTGGATTTCTCTGGTTATGAAAAATTATGTCAGAGAGATCGATATAAGAATTTCAAACATCCTTTACCCTTTACCTCAAGCTACTTTTGCTTCAACATGCTTGGTTAAACTTCACTTGGAAGGTGTTAGGTTTCCAGCTATCTCATTCCCTGAGAAAGTAGAGCTCAATTTTCTTAAAGAGATATCTCTGGTGAACGTTGTTGCAGATGAGAATCAAGTTCACAAGCTAATATATTCCTCACGGTTTATTGAGAAACTGACCATTAAAATGTGGCCTTTCCTGAAAGTTCTTCTCCTTCTTAACTTTTCCAAGCTCGATTATCTTGAAGTAAATGTTAGAATACTTCGAGTTGAAGCTCCAAACCTTCAAACCCTCATTGTATATGGGCCTTGGCACGTACTGGCTCAAAACTGTGTCAATGTAAGGACATTTCGGTGCTTGATACTTACCGGGGATCTCAGTGTTTATATATCAATCCAAGAACTTGTCTCTAAACTTCCCCTTCTAGAGACACTACAGTTGTTCTTATTACAGAACCATAAGATGAGAATTCAAAGTCATAATCTCAAGACTTTACTTTTGTTTGAAGGTCTAAGGTTTCAGGATCCAATGGAAGTTGAGCTTGACACCCCATCACTCAGCAGCCTCTCATTCAGTGGGACAACAGTTCCCTCTATTGTTGTTATGGATTCTTCAGTTAACCGAAACCAGATAATCCAGCTACATCATTTTGGTCATCCCTCTGGCGGCCTCGATGGTTCTCGCATTCATCAACTTGGGAGTTTCTCAAAATGGTTCAGTAATCCATCTATTGAAATAAACTTGTACCAGGTTTCTACTGAGGTATGTAAATTTTGTTGGATTAATTTGGTGCAACTGATTTAAAAGAAAGCGGAAGAATATTATTTAGGACTTTAAGATGCAAGGGAGAGAAGAGGAATGGTATATTATATATACACATGTTGCATTTAATGGTTCCTTGATCTTTTTACATTAATCTTGACGCTCATTCTTAATCTAAACTCGATAAAATTCTTTATAAATTGACTTTGTGAAAATATCTACTAGATCTTTGGTCTTGCATAATTCTAACTTGATTTCTACTTTTGATTTATGAGCTCTTGAATAAGAGATATACTGATGTTTCATATTGTAATATAACAATAGATTCTTTTTAGAGGATCTCAATACTTTAATGTAGATTTTCATTATTCTCTTTAGCTAGATGACTTCACATGCTGCACTTGTAGCAATACAAGCATAAGATGAGAAAATATATAATCTCACATCTTCACATATAAGGATGGCTTGCTTGAATTTTTTGAGAATCCATGCATGCTCAATAACCATTTTTTTTGCCATATATTCATTCCATGTAGGTGCGTGCTTAAGTCCTAAAAGCTTTATTCAAATCCTCAAATGGTATACACTAAAGAAATTGAGTGCAGAATGGAACTATCACCTGTGTTATTAGAAACGTAGGTAGGTTTACGTAGTTTACGTATTTCAGACAAGAGCAGTTCTCATGTTTATGGAACTGAGAACTAGGAGGAGATATATATGCTTGGCTACAACAATGTATTCTTATCTCTTTGGTACAAGTAGCTCATGCTTATCTATACTTAAATTTATCTACACATGCTTATATACACTTGGCTTATCAACTATGATCCAGCATAGGTATCAGTTAGGAGTTGTGTGGGGATGCATGGGTCTTTATCACACACCTTGCTCTCTTGGCCATTATGTAGCCATTACGTGGTTGCATCGCTTGTAATTTGATTAATAATATTTGAAAGACATTATCATAATGCTTAAATTGATTGATGATTATCTTTCCTTCATTTAGAGAGTAAAAAGTTTCTCCAAAGAGATACAAAATTTCTTTTTGAATTGGTTTTTCAAAATCTACCATGCCTCCTTCGACGTCTTTGCCGTCATAATTAAAAAAAATCTTTTAACTTGTTGTATAAAGGGTTCAGTATTTGTATCCCTTGGCTTATTTTGCTTCTATTCTTTGCGCTTTGTTGCGGTTGTATTAGCTAATTCTTCTTAATTGACTGGCTGATATTCTTATTTAATCTGCGTCTCACATGATTTATGAAATAAATAAATTCTCATACGAATTATTCGAAAAATATAAGTTTTTCATGATATAATTGAGCGGACAGTGTGTGTCTATGCATATATGAGTATTATAATCTGCGTATACTTTGGATTTCTCATTGAACTTTAACCCCATGAGTTTTTTTTTTTCCTTTGTTGATTTTCAAACAATTTTGAATGGACAGGACCTGCTCGAACTGGCACAGCTACAAGAACATCCAGTTTATTTTCATCCACCAAATATCAAGATTTTGGCACTACATTGTATCCCTGTTTCAATAGATTATTCATCTTTCCTGAATTGTTTGCTTTGGAGCTGTCATCCAGTATCTCTTGTGGTGATCATGGCTACAGAAAAAACTTTATCTTCAGATTACAGACATGGTTTCATCCAGGTAAGTAGCCCCTTATGAAACACATATACTTTAAAAATAAAGTCATGTTATATATATTTAATACGTATTCAACACTCATATATATTAGACACAGCACATACATTAAATTGTATTTAAACACTACATATTTTATAGAATTATGGTATTCTCATATCCTATATTGTTGTCCTGTATCCGTGCTTCTAACTAGATAGCTTAATAAATCCTTGTTAACTTGTTGATCTTTTACAAAATTGTAGTTTCTTTGCCGTGAGTTGCTGGATAGAGAAGAAAACCCAACATGCTGCAGAGATGATTACATATCTAAATGCTGGAGACATTACATTGCAGATGTTAATGTTTTTATGTACAGGAGCATGCACGAGTTTGAGGATCCAATACTCCTCCCAGATAACCTGTCAGAAAATGTCATCACTATTGATGCTGAGAAGAAAGGGGAAGTTTTAGAATTTCAGTTTGAATGGTTACCAAGTCCAGTTTTCCTTGGTTAATGGGGTATTTTTACCCTGTACAAGAGCTAAAACTCTCATCGTCAGCCCTTTGATCATGAAGATTGCTTTGCGAATTTACATCAAACTATAAGGATGCTATATTTGTATCTTAATTTAGACTTCAGTATTTAGTACTCAAATACATATATATTTGTGGTTTTTTAATCTGATTGTGAAATGATATCTTTGCTGAAGTTGTCATTTTTATTATATGAGATTCAGGTAATTAAGTTGGGTTCTTCACTTCTGTGATGGATCATTAAAACAAATTAGTAAAGAAATGCTTCTTGATCATGTGGGATTTTGTAAGGGGATCTCCTATATCTTAGTTTCTTTTTTCCTTCAAATTTTTTAAGAGTTAACAAGAATTTTATTTTGTCTATTGATTCTACATTTGTAATTAAATGATTGGGTTCTATAATGAGAAATATTGTGTGACATAACGTGGCAGAAACTCATGACTGCTAAAAGTGCTATTTATTAGACTCTAGCTCATAGTTATAATTATAAGTACAAATGCCCAAGTGATTTCATCTTAGTTCTCGGATATATATACTTCATTTATTCTATTTGTATAATTATAGAAATAGCATTAGTCTCCTATTTTACTGTGAAATTTCCATTTGGTGATCTATTTCAATCTCTATCATCTTTTTTTTAAAAAAAAATGTTGAATAGTTGTTCTTAATGGCTGATGAAACCCTTTCTACTCAACAAAATGAAGTAGATACTCATCAAAGCTCACTTTTTCAACATACACACACTAATCGGGTACCCAATTAAGCCACAGTTGGTTAATAAATTATGGGTTTGCTTTTTCCGTTTTAAATTTTCACTATCATATTTTTAATAATTGAATATTGAATAAATTAATTAAAGGAAATTGAGGTAATAAACATATTTTTTGAAGCTAAAATTAAAGTAATTTATATTTTTGAATAATCATTTCTGCATTAGGAATCATACAAAGCTAATAAATTTTAAACTGAATAGTTTTCTCGATCTGTTTAGTTTGTATATTAGAACAATTTTGACCTTGTAATATCAAAGAACAATGATATAATTTCTCTAGGTGTAGAAATTAAATTTTATAATTAAGAGAGATGATAGTGTATAATAATAATGACACCTAAAACTAATACTATTTACAAAAATTTATTCACAAATTATAATATATAATGTACAAATTAATTGGATCTAATCATTTTTTATAGAAAAATAACTTATCATCTACCCATCGTGGCCATAAGGGCACCCATGGACAACCATGATGGGGGTGCTCTCTCTTTTTTGTGCGTGTGCTCTTTTTTGAGCCAAAATTATTGTCGTTATTCATGTGCGTGCAGATGGTAATGATGCACTAAAAATGACTTTGAGAAAATGATTAGATTCGCGTTCAAATTATTGGCGTGTCTAAATTTTTTTAAAAATTTAAGTGAAATCACCTTGAATTCATATTCAGTTATCTCAATAGAATTTTTGTATATTTTTTTAATAAAATTTGTGTAAATAACATTATTAATAAATATTTGAGCTATATTTTAATCTTGGAATTTAAATATGGGCGATTCTAAGCTACCGTCCCACTTTGGGGTGGTAGCTTAGATATTTTATTTTTTTTATTTTTTTAATTACTTTTTTAAATTATTATTTATATCATATATTTTTTTAAAGATTTTTTAAAACGTTTTTGTATTTTTAAAAAATATTTTTGTTTATGAATGAATAGTATCAAAAAAATTATAGATAAATAGTGTATAAAAAATGTAAAAATTTTTAAAAAATTTTTAAAAAATTATATGACATAAGCAATAATTAATTAATATTAAAAAGTAAAAAAATTAAAAAAAAATTAAAAAAACATTAAGTTTGGATGTCGGAAGCTATGCTACAGTCCCATTTTTGGGGCTGTAGCAGAGCAAGCCCCTTTAAATATACATGTATTATTAGTGTTTGTCTAAGTATTTTTACCAATTTTCCTATGCATAATCTTATGGGTTAAATAGTCTATTTAGTATTTATAATTTATTTTGTTAAGATTGAGTCTTTTTTTTTTGGGTTAAATATACTAATGAAAAAGGGTTAAAATACTAATAGAATAAACCACTGGAGCAAAGTGTAAATATATCAATTTTCAAACCAGATAAAGTAAAATATAAATTAGATGAATTCTATCTTCCACAACGTGTCTGATTTGTTAAAAAGTTAAAAGCAAAATATATAGCTATTACAATAATTTATTCCCACCCATTTTGTGGGTTTCAGTGTTCGGTCCCAGGATTCTCCAACAACCACAAGTCTATCTATAGTCCCAGCGTTTCAACGTTACAGTTCCTGCCCTAAAGAACCAGAGCGAAGAAACGAAAACCATGGCTTCCCAAAGCAAGAAACCAAAGCTCTGCGAAACTCTCAAGCTAAATCAATCCGATCGGATTTCCCGGTTACCAGACTCCATTTTACAGGACATCCTTTGCTTTTTGCCTATGGAAGAAGCAGCCTCCTTATCAACTGTTTCAAAGACTTGGTTTCGAGTGTGGAATTCCCTTCGAGTCTTTCAGTTTCACTTCGACCAATCCCTTTTTAACGGATTACAAGACGAAGAGGGTACTCGCAAGTTCGTAACTTGGGTAAACAATTCCTTGTTCTTTTCTCTTACAGATCACAAGGAAATTATTGAAAGCTTCTACTTGAAAATGAATCTTTCTGAAGAGGGTTTGGTCTCTCAGATAGATAACGGGATTTCTCAGGTTATGAAAAACTATGTCAGAGAGATCGACATTAGAATTTCAAACATCCTTTACAGTTTACCTCAAGCTACTTTTGCTTCAACATGCTTAGTCAAACTGCACTTAGAGTGTGTTAAGTTTCCAGATATATTATTCACTGATAAAGTAGAGTTCAAATTCCTTAAAGAGTTATCTCTGGTGAAGGTTGTTGCAGATGAGAATCAAGTCCACAAGCTATTAGATTGCTCTCGGTTCATTGAGAAACTGACCCTTAAAATGTGCCCTTTGGTGAAAGTTCTTATCCTTCAGGATTTTTTCAAGCTTGATTATCTTGAAGTAAATGTTAGAATACTTCAAGTTGAAGCTCCAAACCTTCACACTCTCATTCTGTATGGGCCTTGGCAAGTTCTGGCTCATAAGTGTGTTAACATAAGGATATTTCGATGCTTGATTCTGACCTGGGATCCCAATGCCTGCTTATCAGTCCAGGAACTTATCTCGAAACTTCCTCTTCTAGAGACATTACAGTTGTTCTTATTACACAACCATAAGATGAGAATCCGAAGTTGTCGTCTCCAGAATTTACTTTTGTTTGAAGGTCAAAGGTTTGAGCATCCAATGGAGGTTGAACTTGAAACCCCACTACTCAGCAGCCTCTATTTCAGTGGGACATCAGTTCCCTCTATTATTGTTATGGATTCATCAAAAAACCAGAATCAGATAATCCATCTAAATCATTTTGGTTATCCCTCTGCCGGCCTCGATGGCTTTCGCGTCCATCAACTTGGGAATTTTTCAAAATATTTCAGTAATCCGATTATTGATATAAACTTGCACCAGATTTCTACTGAGGTATGTAAGCTTTGTTGGGTTTGTTGCAATTGATTTAAAAGAAAGTGGAAGAACATTAGGACTTTAAGATGTAAGGGAGAGAAGAGGCCAGAAATGCTGTACATCTGTACTCTAATTCTTATTTTCTCTTCCCTCGTAGGATGAAGCTACATTGCTTATATTCTTATAGGCACTTTTCACCGTCTAACTTTGCCCATTAAGTGTCGAAAATATTCAGATTTATTTGCCTCGTTGAAAGATCTGTTACTTCATTTCGAGATTTTTCACATGTTGCATTTAATGGTTTCCTTGATATTTTACGTGAATTTTATTACGCTTATCACTCTAAATATTTTTCTAAACTTGATAAAATTCTTTAAAGAATTGACTTTGTGAAAATATCTAGCTACTAGTTACTCTTTGGTCTTGCATATAATTCTAATTAACTTGATTTCTTCTTTTGATTCATTAGCTCTTGAATAAGTGATATATTGATGTCTGATCTCTCGATGTGCTTTGTGCGGTTTGAGTACCAGATTTTTTGTGTTGGCAATCTACACATGTTATAACAATAGATTCTTGTGATCTCAATACTTTGTTGTAGATTTTTCAATATTTTCTTTAGCTAGATTGCTTCACATGCAGCACTCGTAGCATATAGATGAGACAATAAAACTCGATTTCTTCTTTGATTCATGAGCTCTTGAATAACAAATATGCTGATGTATCATATTATAACAATAGATTCTTGTTAAAGGATCTCAATACTTTGTTGTATATCTTTCAATATATATTCTCTTTAGCTAGATTGCAGCACTTTTAGCCAATACAAGCATAAGATGAGAAAATATATATAATCTTACATCTTCACATATAGGGATGGCTAGCATGAAAATTTTGAGAATCCATGCTCAAGAAAATACCTATTTCTTTTGTCATCTTAATTCCCTGCACGTGCACGAGGGGTGTATTTTAGTCCTAAAAGCCTTATTCAAGTACTATGTACAGCACCTTGTTCTCTTGGAGACACAAAAATAATACTTTAATTGATTTGTCGTCCTTCATCAGTAAACCATCAAAGTTTTTCTCCAAAGAGATTCAAGTACTAAGCACTTGATCAATTGATTCTTCAAAATCTAACATGCATGCCTCCTTGATTTGATGTCTTTGCCAAATTTTAAAAACACATATATTAAACAGAACAGATCTAGAAATTACCTGAGAGGGTCGAACTGTGCGAGAGAATGAGAGTAAGAAAATTTTAGTAAGTCATAAGAAAAAAAATGATAGACTAACGAAAAATAAGAGGGGCTTACATAAAAAATTAAGATAATATTTTCTTATTTCTTTACTTATTATTATTACTATTACAAATTAGCAAGTACAAGATTAGAGAAGAGGGGTCAAGGCTCATGCCTGCACTCCCTTGGATCCTTTCCTATGCATATATAATTTTTTTGCTTTGCATGTATCTAGCTAATTCTTCTGGATTGATTGGTTGATAGGTTATGAAATGAATAAAATTCTCACCTGAATGCTCCAATAAAACATAAGCTTCTCATTCATCTGAGTGGTCAGTGTGTTAATCCATTATATATATGTGTATTATAACGTGTGTATACTCTGCATTTCTCATTGAACTTTAACTCCATGATTTTTTTTTCCTGGGTTGATTTTCAAACAATTTTGAATGGATAGGATCTGCTCACCCTAGCACAGTTACAAGAACATCCAGTTCTTTTTCATCCACCAAACGTCAGGATGTTGGTACTACATTGTATTCCAGTTTCACCAGATTATACATCTTTTCTGAATTGTTTGCTTTGGAGCTGTCATCCAATGTCTCTGGTGGTAGTCATGACTACAGAAGAAACTTTATCTTCAGATCATAAGCATGCCTTCATCGAGGTACGTAACTTCTTAAACGAAGCACAAACATTTTAAAAAAACAAAAATAAGTCATGTTTGATATATATTAAACATGATATAATATTTTAAATTATCTTTAGACATTAGTACATATTTTTCATATCGCAATATTTGTTCCTTGTCTAAGTTGTCTTGTATTTATGTTAGTGTTCTTATAGCCCCACTAAACATATTTAAAAAGAAAGAAAGTAAAAAAAGAGAAGCAACTACATGTTTTACATTGAATTATATGAAAATTAAATAATTTTCTCGGCATTCGATTTAGTTTAATGATGATCCTTGTTTATAACTTGTTGAACTTATACAAAATTGCAGTTTCTTTGCCGTGAGTTATTGGATAGAGAAGAAAACCCAACATGCTGCAGAGGTTTTCACATATCCAAATGCTGGAGACACTACATTGAAGATGTCAATGTTTTAACGTACAGGAGCTTGCATGAGTTTGAGAATCCAATACTCCTCCCAGCTAGCCATTCAGACAATGTCTTCTATGTTGATACCACTAAGAAAGGAGAAGCTGTAGAATTTAGGTTTGAATGGTCACCATTCCCAGTGTTCCCTGGTTAATGGGGCATATATATACCCTCTACAAGAGTTCAAACTCTCATCGTCAGTCCTTTAATCATGAAGTTAGCAAATTTCCATCAAACTCTAAGACTGCTATGTTTGTATGTTAATTTAAGCTTCAGTATTTGTACTCAAATACATATATATTTGTGGTTATTTAATCTGAGTGTGGATTTGTGAAATGATTTCTTTGCTGAAGTTGTTTTTATTATGAGATTCAGGTAATTTAGTTGGGTTATTCTTCGCTTTTCTGTGATAGATTACTAAAACAGATTACTACATAAATGCTTCTTGATCATGTGTGGGATTTTGAGATTTGGATATATCCTCTCATGTTTAGAGGAAAAAAACATGTATTGGTTTGTACACAATAAATAAATATAAGTGAGATTTATTAATTAAATAATAAGTCACACATGTTGTGTATATTTTTTTTCTCAATAATATTATATTCTTTCAAAACATGAATAAATCTTATATGAGATTTTACTAAGAGAACTCCTATACCTTAGTTTGAGAAATATTGTGTGGTTGTTAATGTAAATGTCTTTGCACAAACCTTTTTAATAATGCTATTTAATTATTAAACTCTTGTGATTTCATCTTAGTTCAAATATTATATATATAGTAAATTTTTCTCTGAAGATGAATAGAGTCATATTCTTTCAAAATATGAAAAGATCTTATATGAGATTTTGTTAGGAGAATTAACTCCTATATCTTAATTTGAGAAATATTGTGTGGCTGTTAATGTAAATGTCTCTGCACAAACCTTTTTAATAATATTTAGTGTTAAAAAGAGTATCACTTAAACTAATGTTTGTTTATTGTATTTAGTATTAGAAAGAGTATTACTTAAACTAATGTTCTTAAACCAATATACTCTGATTACCATTTGTTTATTGTATAAATATATAACATTATTTTCGTAATTCACTCTCCATTTTTCTCCTCTTGAATAGATTGTTTTTAGCCTGTTTTGATATTCTTTAAAAAAAAATCTTTTGCAGAATAAAATGTTAGTACTGAAAAAAAATATATTTTATTAGAAAAAGAAGTTATTTTTTGTTCAAATGCAGTTATTAAAAATTACTTCTAAATCAAAAAAATATTTAAATATAACATTATAAAATAACTTTTAACTGATAAAATTACTGAAAATGATATGTACAAAAACTTTTTTTATATTGCATTTGGATAAAAAAATTTAATAAAAAATTTAAAATTATATATTTTTATAAAATAACTTTAAAATTAATTTTTAAAAATTTTTATTTTAAAATATATTTAATGATAGAGACTCTTTTATTTTTAAATATGTTTAAAAAATGTATTTTTTACTTTTATTTTTACTAAATGAATTATGAAAGAAATTTTAATTTATAAAAGAAAAAGTGTCTCCCTCCTTATCCCTCATCTGACATCTCTCTCCTCATTTCTCATCATCCTCTCTTTTCTTTTTGGGTTCTTGCATGTGCTTCCTTACAATTGAGATAGAGATCTTTCTGGTTTTGGAGATAAAGATATAACAACTGTAGATACAAGCCATGTCATTTGCTTGTGAAGCTTTGAATCTCTATGATGTTTTTGACTGCAAATCCATCGCTACCCATTTGAAAGAGGTAAACTCATTTGTTTTAACGATCAAAGAGAAACAAAGATGAGGAATATTGGGTGAGGGATATAGGGGGGGTGAGAGAATTTTTTTCTCTTTCAAATTCTATAGGAGAAGGAGGATTCTCTTTCTCACTCTCATTCTGATTAAATCACATCTGAAAATATCTATTTTTGATAGAATGAATTTTATTTTAAAAAAAAATTCATTCGATCTCTTCTAAAAAAAGATTATCATGGAATTGATAAAATCACTTCTACTCAACGAAATACTCATTAAAACTAGTTCACATTTTCAACACTTTTTGAGATAGTTTATGAAGGGCGATTACTGATGAAAATCGAATTATTGTATTTTGATTCTTATCAATTGAATCAATCTCGTTGATATATACATTGCACACGCATTAAGCCACAATTTGCTAATAATTAGGAAGTTTTTTTTGTTTTAATTTTCATTATCTTATTTTTTAATATTTTAATATTGGATAGATTAATTGAATTTTGAGCTCGACACCTGTCGTCTCGATCGCAACTTGTGTTCGATTACTTCGCCCTATCTGTCTTCTACTACTGGACCTGCAATAATGAACAGCTTCGAATTCGCTCCATTCACCCACTCGATATATCTCAATTATCGTAAGATATAAATAATCTGAATCCTCTTTGTATCAGTTTGTATCATCAGCTGTGTTTTAAATAGCTATAGTTTCAGGAAGTGGTCATGATACTCATTGGGAATTGGGTGGTAGAGGAATCTATGTTCTCGCTTGAACCTGGATCTTTTTAAGTGTTAAGAGTTTGGTTGCAGTTGGAAATGTGGGAAGGCGAAAAGTTCGAAGCTTTACACTTCTATCTGTTTGTTTGTGGAGATAATGTTGGAGCTTTTTTCTTACTGAGAAGACGTTATTGCAGAAATTGGTAGCAGTGAAATTGTGTTGTATTTAAATGTCCTTCTGCTAAAGGACATTTCACTTTTCATCAGGAAAAATTGCATGATAAGGAATCTAAACGCTAAACAATTTTCTGGAAGAAACAGAATCAGTCTGATTAACAATGGTCTGATCTAGTCTAAACTCCGATATCTTTGATGGTTTAATGGTGATTGAAACATGCTCTCACGTAGCTCTTTAGCCAGCGGGGAATGAGCATTAGAACTATGACTTAAAGCTATCTAACCGGATTTAATGATTGGTATATATTGATGTGGAAGTCAAAAGTCGGATAATTTAAGATTCAGAATGCTCCTTTGATATGACTTTTGAACTTGAGGATGTTTAATTAACAGACTAAATCATGCATTAATGACCGCAAGATTAGTTAAATATACTTTAACTCTGAACAAAGGCCAGCAATTATCATAATGCAATTGGTATCTAACATATGTTTCTTTCTCCTCCCCACCTTACTGCTTCAGACAAAAACTTATGAGCAAGGAGAGGTGAGGGTCAGGGGATAGAATGCTGTATGGTGTTCATTTTGGCCAATGATGATGATTTCCTTGGTTTCACCAAGGCATTTGGCTCTGCTTAAAATAAAACTTGATCTTGTGCATTGCATAAACGAATAGCATTTGAACGAGTTAGATGTTACTGACCTAAAGTTATTGAAACAAGGGACTGTTATGAATTGTGATTACTCTTCTCTACAGGAAAATGACAGGCACAGAGTATATGCTCAGTGAAGTTATCGAACCCCACCATTTTGTTATTCGCAAGCAAAAGAGAGAGAGCCCTGAGAAAGTTACACGGATGCTGGCAGATTACATCTTGGATCGTTCATTATACCAACAACCACAGCTATGCAATGTATTATTTCATTTTTTGATTATTAGAGTTAGGAATGATTTTGACATGAAATAACTTATTTGCATGGGAGATGGATGTTGGTGATTGTGAAAGTAAGAAAATTGCTTTGTCAATCCCGAAATTTGACTTCTTGTTTTATCATACAAAAGCTGAGTTAGCTTATTAGGTTCTAATTGTTTAAGTAATGAGGCATACCAGTTTGAATATCAGACAGTACCATAGAAAGAATTTTATATGAATAGTGTTTTATCCAATAACTTGGTGGGGTTTTCTATCTTTTCTCTTTTTTGTTACAAATAAATTTTGAGGTTTTGTTCACTTCTGGTTGTGTAATTGATCTTGCAGGGAAAGGAACTCTAATATATACAAAAGGCTTTTAGTACAGCTTCCTCAAAGTTAGAGAAGATAGGTTATGGTACGCAGAGTTAAACACACGGGACAGTGTTCAGAAACTGCATAGTTTCTAAAGCAATAGTAACTTGTTTTGACAATGAGCCATTGCAGTGACTTTCTGCCCTCCATCCCTCCCCCCTCTGTCCTTTTAGAGAGGATAAACCTTAAAAGAGATTAAAAGCTGATGAGATTTTTGCCTATGGATTACTAGAATTGGTGTTGTCAGATTTAGGATGTAGCGCTTAAGCCATTTGCAACTTTAGTATTGGAAGCACACAAGGAAATGCTGCTAGTGTTACTTTGCCATCTAACTTTTTCATACCTGTTTTGTTCCACCTACACATAGTCTTCTGCCTGCCCATTGGCCATACTCTTGTTGAAGTCTATAACCATTTACTTAGTACAGTACTTACTTCTGTACATGTAATTGAATTTTGTTTCCTCTTTCTGGTTCAGTTGATTCTGAAAATGAGACTGCAGTGCTAGAATCAAAGGTTGGTAAAGAGACAATTGACTTAAAGGAAATTAACCCAATGGATCACATTCTTGCTTCCCAACGCATAAGGTAAGTTGAAAAGGTACAGCTTTCCCATGCTTCCTTATTGAACAATTGTGTAGCCCTAGGAAGTTTCTAACAATTTTTTAAACAAAAGGAAAGGTTTAGTTATAACCCGTGTCCTAATTATCCATGAAACTGAGGAATAATATGAAATGTATATATTGTCATCTTCTATTACTAATATTGTTTTTTTGCCCTGTTGGCAATAAATCTATTTGACTGGTATAAAAATGGCTTAAATGATGGTCTTCATTACCAGATTTTTTAAGACAAAAATATCACACTTATGCATAAGGTTTAACCTGACGCAGCTAGGTCGTATATATAAAATTTAAATAAATTGTTGATAATTGGTTGACAAATGTTAAATCTGTTTCAATTTCAAACGTAAATTCAACTTGCCTCAACCTTTTTTATGGCTAAGAAGTCATATTTTAAACTTTCTACTGCAGCTACCTCCGGCTCCACCTCTACCATTTCCAGAAGGCTATGTTCCACCTCCAACTACAGAAACTGAGAAAGGTCCTGAAACCCAGGAAGCAGTCCTCCTGTTGATCCCATAATTGATCAAAGACAAGCAAAAAGAATTAAAGTTCGATATAAAAGAGAGAAATAGCAATTGCTATGGATATTCAATTGCAGGAAAAGGCGATTGTTACTAACAGATGGCCCTTGCTCGAACATGGTTAACTTCATGCTTCGTTTTTCAGTCTAAAATGTTAGGGTTTTATTCTGGTCCTCACCATGGCTTACCATGTAGATATTATCGGATAGGCTCACTGTAGTCTGAAAATATAGGATGAAATTATTGATTTTCCACTATAGAGTCTAGACAGTGCATTGATTGATAGTATAAACGCGATCAATCTTTAGTTTTGGAGATCTTGTGCCAAACTGAAGTAGGAAAGACCAAAGTTTGTAAAATTATAAACTTTTTTCCTACTAGAGTAACAAAGTTCACGTTATTGAACTGGATACAGGGGCCGACCTTCACCTTAGTTTGCCCTTGGAACCTTGAAAGATTGTATTCTTGTCCGCTTGGGTGATATAAAGATTGTATTTTTGCTGTGGCATGATGTCCTGTTTGAATTGCGGAGCCATGTTAAAGCTTAATTTAGGTAGTAAGCACCAAAATGAAAGATGGAAAAGCTATCAAGGGAAAATATCTTGGATAAAAAGTATATGGCTTTGAATTTTTCGATCAAAGAAGCTCAAATGGATTTTTCAGATGACAAATCTAGCTAATATATAAATAGCAAAACAACGAGTTAGCTTTAAAAAAATGCCCCTTTAGTGAGGACCCTTCAAATTGCGAGTATTCATCAGCAGCTAATTTAATTATGCCATTTTGGCTTTCCAACACAGCCCCCATTAGGTGTGGGAAATATATATCAAACTGAATAGAGTTAAATATGATGATTGTGGATTATCTGCTGTAAGCCATACAGCAGCATGAAGATGCTAAGATCTCACAATCCAATTGACTCATGGAAAAAGATCTCTGACAGGCAGCTGGATACCTGCTTATTAGTTTGATATATAATCCTTTCTTGCTATCATTTACTCCTAGTGGCCTGTAAAGTACCAAGGACGCTTTCCAATGCTTGTCTTCTTCTTCCTCTTGTTATTTTGAAGATAACATAAAATAGTTCAAAATTGAAAGATATTTTGTCTCGGTGTGCTAGTAAATTATAGAAAGCTCAAGCATATGACAGCAACTTCTATACTATCTTGAGGGTCCTTGAGTCTAGACTATATTATTTCCACAGTCCTAGTACATAAATCGGTATTATAATTGTATTTGGTAACGACTTATGTCGCAGGTACATATGATTTGACCCTCTTGTAAGGAAGTGGACAAAAACGCATCGGAAACTTTCATAGCCTTACAGCTTGCTGAAAGTGACTCTATATCTGCAACTCCTCTTTTTGTGTTTGTATGGGGAACTTCCTTGGTGTCCTGTAAAATGGGCGTGAATGACTATGATCCACTGGTTTATGGATCACTCTTTTCGAATTCACGAGTTTGCATTCAAGCTTTGCGGCCACTTCTTTTATGAAACTGTACCTTACAATATATTTATTTATATTAATTTATAAATAAGCCATAAAAATAACAGTATCTTCTCATTACTAAAAAGAACAGGTCCTAAACAGAACACTGTTGGCAGCAACTTCTCTCGTGAGGAAGAGAGGGGATGACATAAATAGAGCTGGTAATTCAACCCGGTTTAGTTTAGTCGGGCCTAATCAGGTAAGTGACATAATTAGATTAGTTCAGGTCGACTCAAATTTAAATTAAATTGATATATTGCTAATTCAACTCACCTCATCAGGCTATTAGGTTGGCCTAATATAATTATAATTATAATATTTTTTATATTAAAAATATTAAAATAATAAATAAAATATGATATATATATAAAATTGTTGTTGTTATTTTACATATTCAATTATAACTTTTAATTTTAATTTATTTAATAATAAAATTTATATTAAAATTATACTTTTCACAAACAATATTGTTAACATTTATTCTCCTATTGAATTATAATAATTGTGAAAGAAAAAAAAAGCAATATTTGTAAAACAAGAAACTGATGATTTTGTTTTATTTTGTATGAATTATGTTTTATATTTTCACCCCATCATTTTAACTGGGTGTTTTGTTTTCTATTTAAATTGTGGTTCATTCTCCTTTATAATTATTATTTAATGTTCAATCAATTCACTGGAATTAAAAATAAAAGAACCAAAAATTTTACTGTTATTTAAACTTTTTTAATATGTTTTGCCATAAAGTTTTTGCGGAAAAGTATAGAGAAAAAAACTATATCTCTAAAGAAGCAAAATATATGAAGATTAATCAATTAGGTAGATCATAAATCTTATATTGTAGAAAAAAAGTACCTATGAATATATTACATTTAGACTATTTCTATTATTTTTTAAATAAATAAAAAATTAGTTGACTCATCGGGCCAGCCCATTCGGGCCGCGGGCCACGAGCCACATCTGGCTGGGCCAAAAAAGCCCACCTTTTTTGGAGCCGATATTTTACTAGCCCAACCCTATTATTTTTCGAGTTAGGTTGGGTTGAGTTAACTCATAGGGTTAGGCCAATTTTACTACCTCTAAACATAAATAAAAGATGGTTCTAAATTTAAGCTTTTTAAGTATAAGCGAGAGTAAGAAATTCTAGACGGTGTTTCAGAGATAGATATATTGAATTAATTATAAAATAATATATAAATATATTAGAAATAAATTTCATTACAAAATATACAAAATATATTTTTTTATTTATAAATAACTTAATTCATTTATTTTTAATAGTAAATTTATCAAAGAATTATTAAAAATTAAGAAAAATGATTCTTTAGTATTCATTGAGATACCAAATTCTTACTTGGTATCTCTAATGGTGTTAGGTAGTTTTTACTTTTTTTTATCTTTTATAAAGTGATTATTAATTATGAAAGGTAGTTATTTTGTTATAAAAATAGTTATTATGATATAATTATAATTTAATATTTTTTTATAATTGAATAATAATTTTGTATGAAAACAAATAGTAAACAATATATGATACCATTAAAAACTTAATACTCATAAAATATCAAGTACAAATTTAATGTTTCAATAAATACTAAAAAATAATTTTCCCTAAAAATTAACTGCTTCAATATTTTATATGAAATGCTCCGTAATTTTTTAAATTAACTTCATTAAGAAATCCAACAATATTAGATATTTTTGGGTTCTTAATTAAAAAGTTTATCCTCTGTGATTGGCTTATTAACAAGGGTAATGCTATGTACGGTCATTTTGAGTGGTAGGATAATATTTTTTGTCCTTTTTTTATTTTTTTATTTTTTTATTTTTTTTATTTTTTGACATTAAATAATTATTTTTTATATAATATATTTTTTAAAATTTTCTTAAAATATTGTATTATTCATTCATCATCTTTTAAATTTATTTTTTCATAAATAAAAATTTTAAAAATATATAACATAAAAAATAATTATTTAATATAAAAAATAAAAAATATTATACAATCATTCCAATTAGGATAACATAAAAAAATGGAATCAATCCTGCCTTTTATGTTCCAGAGATTAAGTTTAAAAAGATTTAATATAGACAGCACGTGTCAATAATATACGCCACTCTGCAGATCAAAGTCAAAGTTTTGCTAGCACAATACAATATTCTGTACAGGGAGAAACAAAATAAGTCTATCTATGTACGTGTAGAAATTCCGCGCATCATAGTTCACGTGCTGGATTTCCAAGCCATACACGTGTCCGGTTCTGGAGGCCCGGTCGGCTGGTAGACAGATTGACGGTAAAGAAGGAAGCGGTGATGATGGCGTGGCAGTGGAAATATCAAGCGCCTTACATGAACAACACGTGTTGCGCCTCACGTCACTGGACCCCACAGGGCCCAGGGATATTAATCTTATGAGATCCAACGCACTGCTGACTCAGTCGTGACAAGGAATAAGTCAGTGTGGGCCCCAAGCATCAGCCCCTGATCTCTGTTAAATTAGTAAATTAACCCCCCCAATTCAAACAAATCTCATTAGCCAATGGAATCACATGATCGGAACCCATCCATCATCCCATGGCTGTGTTTCATTCACGATGAATATCATAAAAAATATATTAATATTGATAATTAGTTTATTTTATTGTTAATAACTAAACTCGATCTATTCAAAAAAGTAATTATTTTATGGCTAAGATGGAGGCTTACGGTGTTAAAAAATAATAGGAAGAAGGGGAAAGGAGAAAGTTTGTGGGATTTTCAGGTAAGGACTCAGGAACTCCCAAATCTCAGGGAAGGACTCTCCGGCCAATTATAAATAGCGTTAACCTTTCTTCAACCCTCAACATGCCATTGCCATTTCCCACCACTCCTCTTCCATCTTTCTCTCATTGCTTTCTATTTTTCTCTCTCATTTTCTCGACACTTTCTCAGTCATCCAGATGACTATTCTCATTGAGCAACCTGATCTCTTTGGTAAATTTATTTAAACTCCTCTTTTATTTGTCTGTTAAATTATTTCTCATCCAGAAAATTCTACACCTTTAAGATCCTGTAAATTTTGGTTTAGATGAATGAAATTTTTATTTGATTTTTCTTTAAGTGTCTGAGCTACACCTGCCCAGGTGGTTTTTTATATATTTTGAATTATTTTATTTTTTTTCTTACAGTAAAAATTTAAAATATAAAATCACCCGGACGGGTGCCTCTGGATATTGCTTAATAGCCACCTTTTCTCTGCCTTAATTTTTTTAAAAAAATAAAATTGAATAAGAAGTTGTGGTTAGATTTTTTTTAGAATGATTGGCTTACAGGAATTGAAGGAGAGCGAAAGACGGGACCCATAAATGAGAAGGAAGTGGGATTTGTGGTGCCACAGGCCAACTCATTTGGGCACACATTTAGGTTTAACCTCTTCCCATCACTTTATCATTCAACTTTATTACAATCCCTTTCTTGTCTCTACTGCACAAATATTTCTAATAATATTATAACCCAATACTATTATTTTTATCATATAATTTATTTTTAAATTATATTTCAATTAATTATTAAAATTTAAAAAAATATTTATGACAATAATATTTAATTTTTTAATACTACAACCTCCAATAAACTCTCTTAGGCCAAATAATAGCAAGTTTAAACTTAATTAGAGAAATTAATTAAAAAACAAAAAATGTATTAATATTGTTTTTGGTAAATAAAAAGAAAATAAGGTTCAAGTTGAGGTATACCTAGAAAAAGAAAACCAAAAACAAAAAATGACTGCCCTAACATCTAATCTTGATTTAATTTTTTAGGGAAGAAAAAATTGAACAAGCATGAATTTGTCTTTTTCCTTGTTCTAAGTACTCAAAAGGACATTCATTGTAGTTTAGTTTTTTTTTATAAATTAAATCTACCTAATTTTTTTTTAAGTTTCCAAGAATAAGTAACCAATGAATTTCTTTTTCTGCTTCATTTTAATTTTTTCTTACAACCTACTTTATCTAAAAAAACAATCATATCTAAAATTTGAATAAATTTTTTTTTTTTTTAGAGACATTTTAATTTCATGTTCATCCACTCTATTATAAAAATATACATATATTTTTCTTAAAATTAAAAAATATAACAATTTAATTTAAATTTAAATAAATATTTTATGTCTAGAATACCTTTGAAAATATTTAAATTTATCTATTATTAATCATAAAAAAAATTTTAAAATTATTTAACGTGTTTGAACTTTTAAATTTATCTATTATTAATTATAAAAAACTTTTTAAAAATTATTTAATATTTTTTTTATTTTAATATTATTAAAAATAAATTAATAAATGAATTATTTGAGTTTCATAAATTTTTTTTACAAATAATATTTTATATATATAAATAGTTAAATTTAAAATTAAGTTGAGTTGTATTAATTTTTTAACAAATTTATATCTATTTTTATAATAACAAAGATAACTATATAATTAAAGCATCTCAACGTAATTTACTCCTAAAATTTTCACCACTTGCCTATTAATTTTCTTTTACTTCTTTTTCCCCTTCTTGCCTAAAAAATGGTCGTACGAATTCACCATTACAACTGATCCATCTTAGCCCATAAGTCGTTTTGATATTACTCTGTTCCAGTTTCAAGCCATGGCTAAGCTCCGGACTTAACGTTTCTATTTATCTTAAACTATATTCTAAATACTTTATGTAACTGTATTTGTATTTGATCAGTTACAGACTTACAGTCTTATGTATAGGTATAGTAGTTGGTCTAATAACTATATTTATAGATAAAATAATCATATTTTGGTTTTTCACATAAATTTTTGCATTCATATGAACTTCTCAGTTATTTTTATAATAAGAAAATGTAATAAACACTACTTGCCCTCCACCTTCAACTTATTTAAAATTTTAAGAATAATCTGACAAGCCACGGTGATTCAGGGACTATGATGCTGAAAGTGAAAGGCAAGAAGGAGTTCAGAACTTCTACAGAAAAAATCACATGTACCAGACCTCTGATTTTGTAAGCATCTACCTTGCTACAACATTGCTAAACTATAAATAAATTATAGTCTGGTATCTTCATATGTTCTATAACGATATCTTATAAGAATTCACTTTTTTTTTATGTCATTGATTTTTTTGAGTTGAATCTGAGACAGGTGAAGAGGATGAGAGAGGAGTATGGGAAATTGAACAGGGTAGAGATGAGCATATGGGAATGTTGTGAGCTGCTTAATGATGTGGTGGACGAGAGTGACCCTGACTTGGATGAGCCTCAGATTGAGCACTTGCTCCAGACTGCAGAAGCCATTAGGAAGGACTACCCAGATGAAGATTGGCTACATTTAACTGGCCTTATCCATGGTATTCTCTACTGATCCCTCCATTACATTGCTAAAGCCTCCTATGGTACAATTAGACCTGATCATGAGCCGGGTTGCCCTCCTGATTTTTGGCTATTTTTAAAAGGGTCTGAGCCTGAAACCTGACAACAAGATTTAGCTACAACTTTTGGCATAATGGTTTGATGAGATAGGGAATTAGCCTTTAACTTCTTAAACCATTAGCAATTTGATTATTGGTTCATTGCAGATCTTGGGAAGGTGCTTCTGCTTCCTAGTTTTGGAGGGCTTCCTCAGTGGGCTGTTGTAGGTATGATGTTTCATCTATATCTTCTTCTCTCAATTTTCTGATATAAGCTTACTCTTCAATCTTCACTGTACTCAAACAGGTGACACATTCCCAGTTGGTTGTAGATTTGACAATTCTATTGTTCATCACGAGGTAATTTATCAGTAAAGATTTTTTTTTAGAACAAATAAAAGTTTTTGGGAAATTAAACATCTAAACTATTTGCATATCCACTTCAGTATTTCAAGGAAAATCCAGACTACAACAATCCTTCATACAACACTAAATATGGAATTTACTCAGAGAAATGTGGACTTGACAATGTGATGATGTCATGGGGACATGATGACTATATGTATCTGGTAAGCCCTTCAGAATCCATGATAAATATTTTATTTTATTTTTGAGAATTAGTGGTATTATTCATAAATTATGAAGAAATGGTTCAAAATTTTGATGTCGTTTTCAGGTGGCAAAGAAGAACAAGACTACTCTGCCTTCAGCTGCTCTGTTCATTATCAGATACCATTCATTTTATGGTAAAGTCCAACCCAGAAGAAATCCTTTAACTCAAATAAATTATGTCCAAATCAAAATGCCCATTTACAACCTCACTTCATACACATTTTTGCAGCCTTACATAGAGCAGAAGCATATAAGCACTTGATGAATGATGAGGATGTTGAGAATCTGAAATGGCTCAAAATTTTCAAGTAAGAATATGTGGACTTTTTTCTTTTTGTTTTTTCATATATAACAACGAAATGATTCCAATTAGCTCTAAGAAGATTGGTTAATATGTTTCTCTAACTTTCTTCCATTTGCAGCAAATATGACCTATATAGCAAGTGCAAAGTCAGAATTGATGTTGAAAAGGTCAAACCATACTATCTCTCCCTTATTGAGAAGGTCAATACCACTTGGAAACTTTTATTACCTTTCCTTTTAATAGGACAAGAAAAGACGGTTGTTTTCTCCCAATTTTGTTACTAATGGATCAGTTTTTGATGCAGTACTTCCCTGCAAAGCTAAGGTGGTGAAAAGTGGGAGCTTTGAAGATGATAGGCAACTAGTTAGAGTTTGAAGAAGATTATGAAATCACCTATTGAGCTGTAGTAGCATTAATTTATGTGTTTGAGTTCTAGAAGATTTGTGTGATATAAAATTTGTAGTCAGGGTCCTCTGAAATATTTCATCTGCATTCAATGTATTAATAAGATGCATCTTTCTCTAACTTTGAAGCTTTTAATTAAATCAAAATAAAGCTTGGACCCTTTAAAATTTTGTAAAAATCAAGCCACCAGCCCGGCCCATGATCAACTCTATTTTGTTTCATACCTCTTTCTCAAACTGTCCAAATATGTAGCTTTTTCGAACAAGGTTTTGTTTCAAGGCTAGTTTGACTTAGACAGAAGAGATATACAAATGTCAGTCTATTTTCAATAAATTAATTTGGTGGGGTTGATTCTTTTCTTTTGCTAAAATAATAAAATAATGAGGTTTCCCATTGGTTGCCAATACATAATCAACAGGTAATGGTGGTTTCGCTTCCTTTTCTATGGCTAAAGCAATTAGTTTTATAGTAATATTGATCCACATGAAGAAAAGTGATTATATTTATCATTTAGTCAAAATACAAGTGAATGAAGGAATTGACTCATAATAATGAATCATAAATCAACTTATAATATATAATCTGACTATTAGCAGTTGCAGTATATATATTATATATGCTGAAAATTCAACATTCAAATTCAGATATCACAGTACCAGGGAAGTACATTCTGGCTGGCTATATTATATCCCAAAGGGTGTAAGACCATATATCTCACAAGTCACAAGTACCATTATAAATAAGCTTCTGCTACATTCTCAGCTTGATCATTCTCTCAAGACATTTATCAAACACTTTTCAATATACAATGGCAAGTGATTCTCTGAGGTATAAACTGATGACTCTTTTCATTTATGGGTTGATGTTGACTTCAACTTTGCCAAGTGAAGCAAGACCATTATCACCACCACCAGGTAAACCCATTACATGTTGTTGACCCTTATGATCAGTACATATTCTGATTTCTTGTATGGGTTTTAACTAAATGTTGATCTTCCCATTTGCAGCAATTTATTGTCCTCTCTGTGTTTCGTGCTGTGCTCCTCCACCTCCAGGATCTTGCTGCAAGTGTGGCTGCGTTGCTGCTTCTACTGAAACTCAGCCTCAAAATAATCATGCTCCATGATAGATACCCACTATGACAACACTGTTTTATATAATTTGTATGGATACAGTACATGGAGAGTTTGAAATTTTCTCTGTGATCCATTTTATTGTTGCTGAAGTCGGTTGAATCTATTGCTGTCTTTAAACAAATAAAGAATACACCTTGTTTTGTAACATACATGGGCATAATGTCATACATGAAGTTTAAGATTCTAGCATGGTGCTGGTCATATGCTTTAATTCCTTATGATGTTATTGGAACTTTCCCTCATAAATGAGTTCTCTGCTGAAAACACAAGAGAACCCATTTTAATTTGAAAGGAATGGTAACCGTTAGCTGTAACAAGGTTTGACACACTTAAATTATAAATTGTTTTTAATGATGTTTTACAAAATTACAAAAATACAAAATATAACTTATAATACACTAACCTAATTTCTAAATGATATATTGTGTAAATAAGGCAAGACGTAGAGTATATTGATCAATAAACAAAGTGTTGTACACACGGGAAGTTAACAATGATATTCATGCAAAAAGAAGAAAGCCTCATAGACAAAAGAGTAAAATAACATCAAGAAAAAGACAAAACAAAGGCAAGACAAAATGCTATAGCAAAGCATTTAGGAAAGCTGAAAGTCATTTAATGAGAAGAGATGAAAAAATAAAAGATAAAAAGACAAAAGTTCGTGAGATTATTTAATAAAAAAGGTAAAATAAGTGGAAAAAGCAAGAGCAAACGAAAGGTAGTGCATTGGAAAGAAAACTAAAGGCATTTTGAATATGGAAATAAAATCTTCCGAAGATAATTATCTCTCCATCCGCTACGTGTAAACTTCAAAAAGAAAATCCTCTCCATTTGAAAAGTCTCTGCAACAAAGAGAATGAAGCTTTAAGAAAAGAAAATTCTCTCTCTACACAGCAGCATTGATGACTGGGGCTCGTACACTATCACAATAATTTTTTTGCAATATTACAGCCACAAAATCCGGAAAATATCAAAGTCAATACTCCTCTCAATCGAATGCTATTGGCTAAAGAAAGAATTGAAAGAGATGACTAAGGGCTACAAAGAAAGAGAAAGCAACCTACACTAAAAGAGACTTCCATGCGTGAAGGAAGCTAGAAGAAAGAGAATAAAACATCTTCAACGGCTTTTAAAAAGATCTCTTCCAACATCTATTCTGAAAAGAGATTTAAAAGGAGCCAACATCATCTTAAAGATAATGAAGAAGCAAAAAGGAAATACTTGATCTTGTGTGAGCTCACTTGTCTCCAATTCTCCATATTTTTCATCTTTGCTACATAAGAAGTAAGTTTTATATGAGAAGTAAGATTGAGATTGTGAGCCTTTACTCATTTTGTTCTTCGTTCATCTAATTTTTAATTTAATTATATGAGAACTACTATTAAAAAAAATTAAAATGTGCCTATTTATTTGTATTTATTTTTTTTAGAGAAGAAAACACTTTATCTTAAATAATTGTTGAGATTGTATTTATAGTGATGAACCACTTGTATAAGTTATTAGTGAGCTTAAAAAACCTACTTGTTTATAGTGATAAAGAAAAACTACTTGTTTTTAGTGAGAAGGAAAAATTATCTCTTAATTTATTTGGACATAGTAAAAAAATTTTGAGAGTCAATGAGACTAAATGTAAGTTAATACATTATAGATTAAATTAGTATAAACATCTGGTGTTCATTTTTCTTTCCTACTATGTTCATTGATATTGATTTACAAACTGAGTGTCCAATATGAAAGTTTTTATTGAGACATTGAAGTTATTTTTAAAATATTAAAAAGGAGTTTCAAGATCTTAAAAGTTAAAAATGTTTTAAGAGACTAAAAAGTTTCGGGACCTAGAAGTTATTTCAGGATTAGAGTTTTTTCATGATGTTAAATATTTCAGTGAATCATTTTATTAAAGTATCTTAATTAACATCTCCAATCAATATCTATCTGTTTTGTTCTCATTTCTGTATAAAAAATAACATTATGAAATTTAATTAGAGGACAAAATATTTGAAAACACCAATTCACTTTCTCTTGGTATTTTCTTGACTTCCAGTAACAATTATAGAAAGACCTTTGCTCAAGATTTTATGAAATTCAATCAATTTTTTTTTTACCAGATCAGGAAGGTAATATATGGGTGGGTGAGGACTTCATCTACAATATGCTGAGTACAGAAATTTTGATTAAGCTCTATCTTTAGTCGAGTATGATCAGCATTAAATATGGGCCAGACCCAAGCCTGAATGAAGTCAAAGGAAAGATGGTCCATGAATTGCAATTGGAACGCCATAAATTTGAAAGTTACAACTACTGACAATCTTTAGTCGCCGATCTTGACAATAAACTAATGCATCTAAAACAGCATTAATTGAAAGTTCTGGAGTTGATTTACCTCAATGACTTAAACACATTTACAACAAACTAAAACAAGTTGATCATTCAGAGTTCTTTCTCTTTCCATTCTCCAGCTAGTGTACTGTGGTCCACAACTGTGACACCCTGCTTATTTAATTAAAGCCTGAAAACTATGGTGCCATTGCCATTGACAGCGTAGCACTAGCGTGCACCACAACTACTTGCAATTTTGTAGGGCCTGTTCAGCCCTATTAACATGGTTAAAATTATAGAATCAAACCAATAAAATAGTATCACATATTTAAAAAATGATGTTTTAGTATTTTGCAAATTTACATATTAGTGTTAGATGTATTATTCCATCATATTTTATTTTTTTTAACATTTGTTACACATTTTTTATGATAATTAGGGCCAACCATAAACTCTTCAAATGTCATATTAGACTTATATTTTAAGAGTTTATTTTTTAAAAATGCTTTTTAACCTTTAAAAACCCTAAACTTATTAAAGTTTGGTCGAACTAATCTTGATTGACACCTCTATAATTTAGAAGTTAAATTGCCACAATAATATTGAATCTATCAATTTTAACTCATTTTCTTGATTCCATTTCACAAAAATCCTATTTTAATCTTCAAACATATTTATGATCAATTTGATATTCTATTTTTCTATAAATTTTTTGGATCACTCTAATTTTCAAGAATATGATTCTTTTTAGGGTACTAAAATGATATCAACACAGTCTTTTACTGATTAAAAAGTTTGTGGAATTGGAATAGATCATGTTCTAACTACGAAAGTAATACACAAAAATCTATGGAGTATTAGTTTGTTAATTATGCCATCTTTGAAAACCAAAATTGGAATTTTCTCTTCCATTTTCACTCGCATCTAAAGCACTTGGAATTTCATATTGATATATTACTGGGACTTAAAACTTGATGGTTAACATCCTAACTAAAAGACTAGGAGATAAATTACTTTAACTTTCCACCAAAAAGAGATTTGTGACTAGAACATTAGCATGGTGCTGATTAAAGTGGGTCTATCGGTACCAGTAAATGAGGTACCTTATCCAGACTAGTCTGATTGGTGAATATCAATATACAGATATTTTATTTGACAGAGAAATCCTTTACCAGTTAACTAGAACAACATATGAAGAATGATCCATGCAATTTGTCTGCTGATACAATGCACTTTAAACGTCAACTTTCTGTCATAATCAACGTCCCATAGTGACTAGTTGAAATGCCTCATAACCACTCTATACTGTTCTACAGTCAATACCCAGATTTTTCTTCTCATCACAAAACATATACATGGTCAAAATATCTGCTTATATCCAGTAGTGCATTTGTTCTAGACTATATGGCTTGGGAACTGAGATGCAATTGGGCTTGGTGTTCCTTATTGTGGTTTGGCTTTGTATCAGTGTTTGCCATTGAAGAATTTGCTGGAAAGTCTATAGTTCTAGCCACAGAGAGGAACTCTAATAATCATAAACAAGCCAGGAGGAAACTCGATGATGAAGCTGGTGAGTACTTTTTCCCACTGCTCTGGAATTGCATCAAAATGTCTGGAAAACTCTGTATGCACTGAAAAATTTTATGAAGGACTTCCATATTAGGTACATAAATTGTTCTGATGCCAAATTGTGTGGATAATTTTAGGCTCTATTAGCATTGACTGTGGGCTACCTGAAGAGATTGGCTATACTGATGAAAAAACAGAGATACACTACACTTCAGATGCAGAGTTCATTGACAGTGGATGGAACAAAAACATATCAATCAAGTTAATTTCTGAAACTCTTCCAAGATCATTTGAAAATGTAAGAAGCTTTCCCCAGGGTAAAAGGAATTGCTACACACTAAGACATCCGGAAGGCAGAGATACTATTTATTTGATCAGAGCTTCTTTCATGTATGGTAACTACGATAATCTGAATCAGCCGCCCCGATTTGATCTTTATGTGGGAGTTAATTTATGGGACTCTGTGAGGTTTGACAACGCCACTCATGTTGTAATCAAGGAGATTTTACATGTGCCATTGATGGACAACGTATATGTTTGCTTATTGAACACTGATACGGGAACTCCTTTTATATCAGCACTGGAGGTGAGGCATTTCCACAATTCCAGCTATAGAACCAAGTCTGGATCCTTAGGTCTATATGGACGTTTTAACTTTGGTTCAACAAGCAATGTAATAGTGAGGTGAGTTTCTTATCATTGAAGCCTGTAGAAACTAATTAATCTGTTGAGTATGAAAGCATTTATGGTAGATGTCATTTCAAGTTCTATGTGGCTTGATAAAAATTGACATTTAACTTCCTTTTATTTGGTTTTGTGCCGTTTGATAACGTGTAGGTTTAAAGAGGACTCTTATGATCGAATTTGGTTTCCTTACAATTTACCTGATTGTACACCACTGAATACTTCATTCACCATTGACTCACTGAGTAATACTGAATATCAGCTACCATCAACAGTAATGAGAACTGCTGTAAGGCCAACAAATTTTAATGATTCCCTGGAATTTGAGCTTGACCCTGGTGATCCTACTTTCGAGTTCTACATTTACATGCACTTTGCTGAAATTGAGAAGCTCCGGGAAAATGACTACAGGGAATTTAACATCACATTGAATGGCAACTTGTGGGCTAAGTCTGTAGTTCCTAATTATTTGCACTCAACTACAATATATAATAAACAATCCATCAGGGGTTCCAAGCTTATGTTTTCTATGCACAAGACACCAAATTCCACCCTTCCTCCCATTCTCAATGCAATGGAGATTTACGTTGTGAAAGATTTCTTGCAGGCACCTACAGACCAAGAAGATGGTTAGTTGTTTCTTGCCAGATCCTTTTCACTTCCTTTTTAATATTAGTTGTTTGAAGTTAGAGCATTTCTAAGTTTGGCATCATATGTTTGTGAAAATTATAGTTAATGCCATCATGGAAATCAAACGAAGCTACATGTTGGGTAAACTATGGCAAGGAGATCCTTGTGCACCAAACTCTTGGGATGGACTCAACTGCAGTCATAATGGATATGATGCACCCAGAATAAAAGCATTGTAAGAGTGTTTTTTATATTTTAACTGAAATTGATATTAACTATAAGGACATAATTCATCACTTAACCAACTTATTTGAACTTCATGCAGAAACCTAGCCTCCAGCGAATTGAAAGGCAAAATAGATCCATCATTTTCCAGTCTTAAATCCTTAGAATACTTGTGAGTTTAAATTTAAATACAGCATGAATTAATTCAAATATTTCCCAGAAAAAAAGGACTATTACTGTACTTTCCATTATGAATACCACAGATCCCTCAAGCAACTGTTTCTTGCTACATACAGTATTATTAAAAAACTATGCATTACTTTTCAGGGATTTATCAAACAATAGCTTAACCGGATCCCTTCCTGATTTTTTGTCACAATTGACACACTTGAGGACTCTGTAAGTTGACGAGACTTTTGTTGTTGCTATACCTCATTGGAAAATTTAATGGGCCATCTGAGATAATTTATCTTCGCAGAAATTTATCAGGAAACAGGCTCTCAGGTGTATTTCCATCACTTCTCAGGGAAAGGACAAATAATGGGTCACTTTCACTGAGGTTTGTCACTGATCACCCAAACTTCACATCTGTAAACCTCCTTTTTCTTGCAACTTCAATTATTTAATTGGTTTCCTTCTCCAATATCTTAAGAAATTTGATATGATTACAGTGTGGATGGAAATCCGGATCTTTGTCTGATGGCTCCATGCAAAAAGGAGGAAAATAATTTTGTTCCAATACTTGTTGCCATTCTTTCATCAGTAGTCTTTTTTATTATACTGGGTATAGTAGTCAGTATCATTTGGAGGAGATGCAAAAGAAAACCAGGTCAGCAAATTGATATTTATTTTACTCCCCAGCTTGATTGAGAGTATTATGAAATTTAAATTGCAATCAACTCACGAAATGAAAAACCAAAAATTTTTTTTTTTAAATTCAAAGAAAAAAGAAAGACAAACATTTCAAGTATACTGTATAATGGACATCAAATTATGCTAATCATGATCATCAATCACTTCGTTTAGCAGCAAAGCAACCAGTGAGATCATGCGAAGAAGTTGTACTGAAGTCAAACAATAAACAGTTCACATACTCCCAGATAGTGGATATTACCGATAACTTCCAGAAAATGATTGGGAAAGGAGGATTTGGAACTGTTTATCATGGCTCCTTGTCTGATGGCACACAAGTTGCTGTCAAAATGCTCTCATCGAGATCACCAGAAGGATCTAAGCAGTTTCAGACTGAGGCATGCTTCTCCCCTCATAAATTTTAGTTCATTTTGTTTCTAAAGAAATATTCCTGTTATAATATAATGAACCAAATCACTTTGATTACATACGGTGTATTTGCAGGCTGAACTCTTAATGCGAGTTCATCATAGGAACTTAGCTTCCTTTCTTGGATATTGTAATGAAGGTGGACAAACTGCAATCATCTATGAATTAATGGCTCATGGGAATTTAGAGGAGTATCTTTCAGGTATAGTCATAATTTTTATCCTGTGCATTTCGTAGTTGCATGATTACTTGATCAGGGACTACATTTAATTTAATTAGAAATTTTACTATACTTTCTGTGGCTATGAGTAGATACAAGAAAAGAACCACTGAGTTGGAAACATAGGATTCAAATAGCAGTTAATGCAGCTCAAGGTTAGCAGTGAGACTAACTACGTAAGTTCATTCCTCATTTTAATGCAATTAAAGGATACTGATGTTTAAATTTATATGTTTAGGGCTCGAGTACTTGCATCATGGCTGCAAGCCGCCAATAATCCATAGAGACATAAAGACTGCAAACATTTTGTTGAACGAGAAAAAGGAAGCAAAAGTTGCGGATTTTGGGTTCTCAAAGTTCTTTTCAACTGAAAGTAAAAGTCATATATCAACTGCAGTAATTGGCACATTCGGATACCTTGACCCAGAGTAAGTTGTAATACGAAAATGTTACTTTTCCTTTTATTTTGACAAGACGCATAGAATCATAGAAAAATTTGAGTTGAGCAAACTATTTCTGCATATTGCAGCACAAGCACATTCAAAGCGTCTCATATACAAGAACAGGAACTTAAGGGTTATTCTCAAAAAGTAAAAGAAGCTAGCACACTTACTTTGACCATTTAAATTTGTTACTTTCATGAAAGAAAATCAATACATACTTAGAAAATCCCTAGCTTTTAGGTTAATTACTTCTACATGGTAAACTATAGAGCCTCTTCAATCTAATGGTTGAGAATTTGGTTTTGGCATTCCCATAAATATAAACACAAGGTACTGATGATGGCTTGTGTCAAGTGCAATTGGGAAAGATGAAAAGAGATATTAAAAAAAAAAATAGCTCTGATCTAACTAATGTTTTATGGTGAGTGGTTTTCTAACACTAAAATATTTCCATAACAAATTTTGATCTTAAAAATTACAGACTCATGAGTTTCCATATGCAGATACTACACAACCAGCAGGCTTAGTGAGAAAAGTGATGTTTATAGTTTTGGAATTGTTCTTTTGGAGCTTATAACAGGGCAACCAGCAATAGTAAAAGGTCATAAGAACACTCACATTGTGCAATGGGTTAACCCTTTTCTAGCAAGGGGAGATTTGCTACAAATTGTTGATTCAAGGCTGGATGGAGATTTTGATTTTGGTTCTTTGTGGAAAGCCGTGGAAGCAGCAATAGCTTGTGTGCCTCCATTCTCTATCCAAAGACCATCCATGAGTTACATTGTCACGGAATTAAAGGAGTGTTTAGAAATGGAAGTAGCTCGTGAACAAAAACGGGGTGGAGATGAGCAAATGCCGAAATCAAACTGCTCATTTGAGATGAATGTCGTTGATCTTGAAGCTGAACTTGGCCCAGAAGCAAGATAGTGATCAAGAATGTGCTTATGATAAAGGAACCATTATAATCCAATTTCCTAGTTTAATGTCTATTGTCAGTCTATTGTTTGTCTAAATTTTCCATCATTTTTTTATACAAAGGGAGAAATCAATATGCATTAAGGAGAATGTAGCAGGAAACAGAAACACAGACAATATGTGTGTAAATGTAATAAACCTGGTGACTTAATAGTGCAATTTCAGTTGAAATCCCAAGTGCTTTGTGTAGAAATAAAACTGGTCAGATTTCGGGCTTTGTTGTTGCATAGAAATTTGTTAAATCTTAGGTTCGGATCCTTTAAAAATTGAGAAAAGATAAGCATGTGGGTTAACCCATAATACAGCTCTATGTAGAAATGCATCAAATAGCAAGTTGGTCAGGCTAGTGGTTTGATTAGCCAAGCTGCTAGGAGACTTTAGCTTGGACTCGTACATAATAACTCCTTTATTGAAACAAAGTAAACATTGTCTCTCAATTCGCAGTTCTTTGTCCTTCCCCTTCCCTCTCTGCGTATGTATTTTCCCTTCTTTCTGTCTCATTCCCTCTCTTTTTCTTTTAATCATGACCTTGATTGGATTGAATAATTCAATTTGCTTATTACCATGTGTTGGGTGTAACATGATGAATTCTACTCTTTTTGGGGTAAATAATATGATAAATTAACATGATGGATTCTTGACCATACAAAGGCTGATCTGAGTAGTTTATTTTGTGTTAAGTTGATTAAAACAAAAATGAATCAAACCCCATAGGAGATAAAATAATTAAGAATAAAATAAACTGAATTTGTATTATTTTGTGAACTGTTACTGAAAATAGAGACCGATGGTCCAATAATTACTAATGATTGAATTTGAAGGTACATTTCTTTATTCATAACACGGTTAGTGTCTGAACAGATCCTAATAGCTCATATGATATATTAGCATTCACTAATGTATACTCTGCAACTCTAATATATTCACAGTTGAGGAAAATGTAAAACATTCACATATTGCTGATAAGTTAAAATGAACTATATGATGCTGATCTGCTACTTAACGTTTGTTTGGAACTTTCACCAGAGTCTTTTAAAGCTTCTGCATATTTCACCAACTCGGATTTCTCTATGCCTAGGTTATCTGGAAAAGGACTAATGAAGTTTCCATAGTCTCCGGAACGTCCTTTACTTAGACTGAATTTCTTTGAGCTTCCCAACACAAAGCTATCTGAACTTGTCCTGTCTTCTTTCTTCAAACTTGTCAACCTGTAGAAATCAAAGGAAGTTCTAGATATCTGAGTGGGAGTTGCACAATCACTTCTACGACCCTCAGCTCCATTATCATTTCCAGTTGATACACTCGAGCGGAAATGTGGGGAATTGCTATCTTGAGATCCAGATTTTTCTCCTGGTGAACCCTGACTACGATTATGGCTATCTTTGCCTCGTATCAGTTTCCTAAGCTTGTTGAAAAATTTGTTCTTGTTTTTGGTGTCATTTCTGGGAGTAGATGAATTACCAACAGAAGAATAATCATCACAATCTCCAGAGTCTGTAAGGAAAGAAGTGTGGGAGGAGGACCATTGGTCATAATCAAAGTCCACCAAGCTCACTCCCCTTTCTCCTATCCCTTCAGAATTTGCATAATCAAGTATAAGCTGTTTGGCTTTCTTCTCAGATGTAGGGCTCAAGCTTTTGCTCAAGTCCCTTGCAACTGTTTTACCTGGTGGGGCTTGACAATGCCTTAGCTCATATCGTAAGCAAGCATTTATCCACCGCAGATAGACTAATTCTTCCACATCTGAACATCGATCAGCTTGCAGTTGCTCAATTTTCTTTTCCAAGTCCACATTCTCTTGTCTAAGACGCTCAGTCTCTTCCTTCAGATCACCTGTCTGCATCCAGAAGTACAAGGTAAGTTTGCTTCCAACAATAATGACTGAAGGAAGAAAGTAGATTGCCTAAAATCTTATTTACCTCTTGGTCTTCCAGAACAGCATTTGCAAGGATCTGAGTAGAATCCAATCTTCGAGCCAAGTCAGAATTGTCTATCTGAAACCTCAGATTAGACTTCCTCAACTCTTCTGCCTCAGACTCAAGATCACTTAGCTTTTGCAGCTTCATTTGAACATCTCCATCGCTAGCAGCAGCTTTGTGTTCTTGGTCTCGCAACTCAGCAACTTTTTGTTGAAGGGTTATGATCTGTTCCCTGCTCTGTTCAGCTTCATACTTAAGTTTCTTCTTGAGCATTTTGACTTTTGCTCTTGCACCCTCCAGCTCAGCAATAACTTTAGCATGATCAGCCACTTGTGCTTCTAATCTCCTATTCTCAGACTGTAAGGTCTCAACCTTCAGATTGAACATCTTTGCCTCCATATTGCTTATCTTCAAACGGTTTTGGAGCTCCATCACAGCTGTTTCTTTCTCTCTAAGACCACAGTACTCAAGCATCTGAACCTCAAGGCTTCTTTCCCTGTCTTGAAGCATTCTGATCATGTTCCTGAGATGCCTGATCTCTTGCTCATAGTCATCCTTTTCTGCACTTACATATGCTTTAGGAGATTCTGCTTTTGACCTTGGTGTTTCTCCTTCTTTCTGATGAGAATTTCCCACAATGGTACCTCTAAAGTCCTTTTCATTGAAAAGATCATTAAACTCAGGTAGGAGGAACTCATCTTTTTCTCCACTTTGTTTACTGCAAGGAGAGAGACCGATTGAGGAACTGTCACCATTCACCTTCTTGACGCATGTTTCTTCCTGCTATAAAGAAATTTAATAATCCTATTTTAGTTAAACAAAAATAGCTTAGCAGCTTTTAGTTTTTTACCCAACTTTCCATAATGAGTCTATAAGTCTATTTAATTTCCTAAATTGGTGGAACAAGAAACTTTTTTTTCTTTCTAAATCTTATGGTTTATTTCTCATAATCATATTATTAAACTTCCATTTTATTAATAATACTAAAAAAAAAAAAGACAATGAAGACGTTTGCATCTAGATACAAAATGAAGGGGAAAAAAAATACTTTGCCTATCAATAATTAATATGACAAAGCCAAAAATTAACAATCAGAAATATACTAATTTTTCACTGTGGAACCTACTGTATCCAGAATATGTCCCTCCGAAACAGTGTTGCAGGAACTGGATGCTCCCTTTATGGCATGAAGATCATCTTTGTATTGAGCTCTACTTAAATTAATTTCACTGATATTACCTGACCCACATTATACAAACAAAATGTCACGTTAGATTTATTATTCCATTAGAGAGAGATCACTTAGATTCACTATTCAATTAGAAACAATTTATAGAAACAAACCTGAAGGGATCCCAGAAGGCATAGTACTGGAGGGCTTGATTCTTCTGTTTCTGAGACGAGTGTAGGCAAATCCAGCTAATGAAAGAGATAGAGCCATACCAAATTTCAATAGAATATGATTTATATCCTTCTTCTCTTTCATCATCGTTTTTTGAAAATCTTTAAGCTATTGTTTTTATTCATGGAGGGAAAGAGAGACTTTAGGTCCTCGTCGTTGTGATCCTCCATCTCATGTCCATGAAAAGAGGACAATACCCATTTCTGGTTTATGCCTAGAAACACAGCAAGCATCAGAAATAAGTAAAGCCCGGATATTCATAAGGAAAATTCTACATCCACCAAACGCAGAAACTATTGAATTCTTCACATGAACCGAGTCATATCAAATCATATAAGGACTAAGAAAATTTACTCAAACCTAACAGGTTAGATTGATTATACACGAAAGAGATAGTACAGAAAATGAAAAGAAAAGCACATGATCCATCAGGACCGTCACTAATAAAACTAAAAGGATCATGATTCATGAAGCCAAAACCCAATTCAAATTACTCAAAAACTTGAACAATGAAGGTAAATGCCCAAAACCCAATACAGATTAATATCAAACAGCAATAACAGAAGTGCAGAAAACTCTCTGTTTCAGCTTATTCAGGAAAAAGATAGGAGCTTTACTTTAGAGAATCACTATCAAACGCCTCGACCTCGATTCAATGGGATGAGCTGAACTGTAGCGTTTTGAAATTGTCTTTTGCTAACAAATTCGATTTCCTCTCGTAAAAATTATGTTTTTACCAACAAACAAAGGACAGAGTCTTTTGTCTTTGCATGGAGATGTGGAAGGTGGGTCTTATCAGAGAGAAAGAAAACCTGTATGTGATTGAAATCGTGAAGAAAATTGGGTAAGAGAGAGAAAGAAATGAGAATGAAGATTCTGGTTCGGCAGTTAACAACCAATGAGAAAGAAAAACTGCAAATCACAGTATTTGGAGAATCAGATAATCTAGTTGTTGTTTAATTTCAGGCCAGTTTTGGCCTCAAAATTAATGGAGGCCCTCATTAAGCGGCCTTTCAAGTCCATTTCCGTTTTCCCTCCATCGCCAACCTTTCTTTTATACTTTTCGTTGTAGTTTTTGTTTTGGAGTGGACAATGAGATTTTCTTACGGAAATAGAATGGGACAGAGAGACACGATAGTGGAATCTAGCTGTCCTAAATCAACTGATGTTTCTTTTATCTTCACCATGCAAATGAAAAAAAAAAGCATGAATTAATTAGATAAGCAAATTTAGATATTTGGCTAATGCTTCAATGTTTTTGACGTAAATAACTACAGGATTAAATGGAATCAATATACTTGTGAAGCACTATTTTTTTTTTTTGTCTTCGTGCAGCAAAATCTTTTAAAACTCTTTATATTTATTAGTAACAATTATTATATGTTAATAATTTAAGTTGTGATGTTATTTTAGTTTTTACTAGACTATAATATGTGTTATTTGCTGCATATATAAAAACAAGTAAAAGCTGTATAAATGACAATTGGAATTTATTTTTATCAAATACAAATTTATAATTTGTTATTTAAAAAATTAACATCAAAAGTCATATTAAATCGTATCAATACAAGACATAATTATGAGCATGCTAACCGTATTTTTAAGGTGAATACTATAATGCTCTTGAGTATTTGATACTCAAGAGCATTGTTTTTTATTTTTAAAATTATACATTTTAGTGTTTTAATTTTATTTATAATTTTTATTTTAAGAAATAAATATAAATAATTTTAAAAAGATATAAAAAAAATTAAAAGATATTTTTTAAACTTTGTTTTGTTTTCTTATTTTGTTTTTTGAATTTTTTTAAGTATTATATTATGAAAATTTTTAAAATTTTTGTTATTTGTTTTTTATTTTTTTCAAAATTTTTTAAACTTATTTTTTAAAATAAAAATTATAAAAAAATTAAAATTTTTAAAATTAAAAACTTACTCTTAAGTATCAATATTCAGTGATAGGTTAAAAAACTGTCATTTTTAACTGTCATATCAAAAAGGTAAATACTGTAATTTAAGAAATATTATTTTCACATCTCATTTTTTATTTTTTATTTTGTAATATTAATTAATTATTTTTTATATTATATATTTTTTAAAATTTTTTTCTCTTGTATTTTTTATTCATAATTTTTTTAAATTTATTTTTTTATAAGTAAAAAATTATAATAATTTTTTAAAAATCTTTTAAAAATATATAATCTAAAAAATAATTAAGTAATGTTAAAAAATCAAAATATTAAAATAAAATAAAACAAAATAAAAAGTAAAGATAAATAAAGTTAAACTATGCTCCAAAATAGCTATCCAAAAACATAAATTGGGCCAGGTGCAGTGAGTCAAATGAAAAGTACACTAATACAAAGGTAATTGCTAAGTATGTAGGTTTTTATTTTTTTTAATTTTTTCATAATTTTTATTTTAAAAAATAATTTAAAAAACTAAAAAATAAAAAATAAAAGTTAAAAAAATAAAAAAAAAATTTACATTTTTTAACTTTATTTTTTGATTTATTTTTGAATACTTATGTTATAAAATCTTTTTTAATTTTTTTAATTTTGTTCATATTCTTTTAAATTATTTCTTAAAATAAACTTGTAAAAAAATTTAAAAAATTAATAAATAAAAATAAAAATCGTACAGTAGCAAATGCCTAATACAAAATCTATTACTTATTCTTCCATTTAAAATAATAATTATTTTAGGAGTTTTAACTTAATTTAAATTATTTATTATTTTATATTATTAATAAAATATTAATTATTATTTTTTAAAACTATTATTTATTTTTATCTTGAATGAAATAACAAAAATTTAAATTAACTTTAATATGAGTATTTTAGTTCAACACAATTATTTTTTGTTATAATTAATATTATTTAACAATTTCTTTAATTTTTGTATCATGTCAAAAAAATAATTAAATAAGATTAAATTATATTTATTAAAGTTAATTTAATTTTTTATTATTTTATTTAATATAATAATAAATAAAATTAAAATTAAAAAATTAATTAATACTTGATATTGTAAAATGAGCATTTATTTTGAAACAAACGTGTATGGGGAAGCTTTCCTTATAGCAGGAGCCAAATTCTGAAGGATTAACTTCAAAACAAATATCCAATCACCTAATATCATCTCTGAGATATGGAATTGGAAAGGGAGCATAAAGATACCATTGCCTCTGCTTTTAAACGGCACGTACGTTTTTGTTCCATGAATCATCCATCTCAGTGTAGGTATATACTCCATAAATGAATAATAAAGTGCATGATTTTAATATTTCTTTTTTTTTTGGTAATTTTGTATTTTCTAAAAGAATATAATTTGTGTTGTGTGCCTCTCTCCTCCCCTGGCGAGAAGCCAAGAACCTGCTCGCTCGGACCCAGGAACGAATATCGCCGTGTCCAAAGAGAGTAGTGTGTGTATTTGAGTCATTTGAACTTGGGGCAGTCGCGGGTAATCTAAAGTTGACATCCCCCCCCCCCCCCACATAAACCCCAGCAAACTATACGCTGTTAAGGTTTATGCTCATGCAAAGCTCTGACATGAGAGCCCTCAGAACAATCTTCACCAGCAAGCACCACCTGCTTAACCCCATCAATCCCAAACGCTTTTCAGCTCCTTCTCTCATTTCCTTTCGTTCCCTTCAACACCCTCAAATTTTCCGTCATTCCCACTCCACAAGCAGTCACCAAGAAGATTCAAGCTTTTGCATTGATACCCCAGAAGAACAGGAAACCAATTCAAATACTCCTCCCAAGGATAGAATAAATCGTCCATCTTGGACCATCTATGGTCATAACTCTAATAGGCCCCTTCCGCAGAGAGTTAACGATAATAGTGATGGGCAAGACTTTGAACGGAAAGCTACGGTTGAAAGGCACATCAATCGGTTCGATTCTGAGGATAAAGTTGAAGACATTAAAAAAGAAAGGGCATATGGGAGAGTGAAGGGGATGAACCCACTTCATGGTACGGAACAGGGTGGGGCTCTTCGAAGCAGAGTTGGGAGCAAGCAAAAGGGAAAGGGAAAAACCCATTGGGTTTGCTCAAATTGTGGGTATACATCTGGGCAATGGTGGGGGGTGTGCCGCTCATGTAATTTATCTGGCACAATGAAAGAGTTTCATGAAGTGAAATCTAGTGATGCTGGTAGGGTAAGTGGGTTTTCCGTTACGGAGAATGCAGTGGGGTCGTGGCTCCCACAGCAGGCCGGCGAAGTGCGTCCGTTGAGATTGGCGGAAGTGAACCGGGGACTTAATCAACTTGAGTGGAGAATTCCTTTGTAAGTTCCGTTTAGTCTACTTTGAAAATTTACTGTCTACTTGGATTCCATATAGTTGGCTATCAATGAAGTTAAGATCATGTACCACAGGTTGTTTTGTTTCTAAAAAAGCTTAGCTCGTCTTATATTGGTGTAAAGGGTGGTTCTATACAATCATCTCGAGGTTGCACCCTTAGCACGCTTCTAAAAGATTTTATTATTTGTTCCATTTTCTGGTGATTTGCTGCAGCTGTTAATACTTGTTAGATATATTGATGTTCTGCTTTCATATTTAGTGAACCCTGGTTTTGGGTCTGACATGGGAAAACTTGTTGGGCTCTGCATTTCTGTTGATTCATTAATTGAGTTAAAATTTGGGAATACAGTGAGTGAAATATGAGAGTGGGCAGGTCCTAAATAGTTTTGTATTGGGTAACCGGGTAACTAATTTCTTAAGCGAAGTTTCTCTCTCTCGGTCTCTCTCTCTATTTCTCTCTGCTAGTCTCTAGGATGAACTTGGATTGTGCATGATTCTCTACTTTATATTATCTACTTTTTACTATTTCAACTTGTTTTAGTCATTTAAACTTTTCACACTCTTTTTCATTGTAGCCTTCTTTCAAATAAAGTTTCATTTTCATCATACTTGAAAAAGTTTCTCATGCTGAAATTTCCTATGAAATTGCTGCATAGGAGTATATTTTTGCTAAAGTAACAAAGTTTTCATTTTAATTTGAAGGGAGTGGCTAAAAGAAAGATATGAATCTTACGGGTTTGCAAGCATAATGCGATCTACATTATAGAAAAGATTTTGTCTTCTTCATAAGTACATGCTTTGTAGATAGATATCATCTGGATTACAATATGAAGGAATTTGTGTGTGTGGCCATATGCATGTATGCCTGCACTTTTAGTCTTAAAGAAAATATAGTGCTTTTCTCAACTACTATACTATGTAGTTTGCTTTGTTTTCAGCTCTGGTCCTTTTGGAAATGAAGTTTCTAGAGTGCTTGGTGGTGGTCTTGTACCAGGTTCAATCCAATTGCTTATCCATATTGACATGCTAATAAGTGTTGAAATTACGGTATATTCTTTCTTGTTTTTTCTCTGGGTGTGATAGACTTGTCAGCCAAGGTTGTTAGATTCAGTCTTGTCTTGGTTTATGTTGGCTTCTTTTTTTCTTTTTCTCTTTTAAAGTTAACATGTAATTATATATATTCTGGTAAGAACTATATCATCAAGTTTAGTTCATTGCTATGACATTGTGGAGATTAATTATGACTCTAATATTCATGAAGTCTTACGCTTTATACAAACTTTTTGCTTTCACTATACTTGTTTGTTTGAGAGGTTTGAGTAGTTCTGTAGAATTACTGGTTTTGGTGGTTTATCTTGGCAAATGAATGATCCTCATTGGTCTATTGTTTTTATTATCTTTCAATGATCTTTTATTTTTAAAAAAAAAACATCTTTCAATGATACTGAAATTTGAATTCTCATATGAATGCTTCCAACTGATTGTCTGAAGTTATCATGTATTTTTTAATTCAAGTTTGGTTCAGCCTCAGGCTAATTTGACTGTTCATGCTACAATTTTGGGTTTGAAGGCTCTTTGACTTTAGTTGGTGGCGATCCTGGTGTTGGGAAGAGTACACTTTTGTTGCAGGTATGGATTATTTTTGGATTATGTATGACTGGACATACAAATCAGATGGTCAAGTTTCTTTCATTGACTTGTTTAACCTTTTTTTTCTGCCCTTGCACCTTCAATTTGCTTGACATCTTTGACTCTCGCATTAATTTTTTTTATTTTTTTATTATTGTAACATTGAATCGGAAGATTGCTGGAATGATAGCAGAAGGGTGCAATGATAGTGAAGCAGCTCCAGTTGTATATGTCTCTGGTGAAGAGGTGTACTTTTATTGAGCCTCCTAATGAATTTATATCATGCTTATTGTCACTAAGCTCATTATCATATCACATGCACGTTTTATTTGTGAAATTACTTTCATATTAAATTTACACATGTTATGTAGTATGTATATTTCTCTCATTCAGTCAGAAAACTTGTATCTTGCTTTGCTGACTCCCATTAAATATAGAGTAAGTTAATATTTTAAATAATACTTATTTTTTCTTGCCAGAATGTGTAGATGGAGAGTTCTGAACACAACCAATGTAAAATGAATACCTAGGAAGAAAAATAGGGACAAATTCCGAAAGTACAATATAACCTTATTCTTTCACTAGAGACTTTAATAATAATAATGATAATAATAAAAGCTCCTAATGATTTACAATTGCAAAAAAAACATTTAAAAATTGATACTAAGTTATGAAAATTACTAGTAAGCCTTATATCAATATAGTTGACCTTTTGCTTCCGGCCATTAATATCTCATGGTGCCAAGTCTTGTAATTTTGTATTGCAAATAGAGGTGATAATTGATTGCACTACTTTTATAATTAGCTTTAGATTTACAACTGTTATTTAGGGTCTCTTGCACATTTTGTTGTTGGCCTGCATTTACATTAATTTTTTCTCTTTTATGTGACAGAGTGTTGAGCAAATTGGTAACAGAGCAGATCGCCTCAGTATTGAATCGGAATTATATTTATATTCAAGTACTGATATTGAGGTGCATTGTCTTGGATTCTGCTGGCTAGTTTTATCTGATAGCATCTTTCTTGCTTTACTATTTCTTTTTTCACATGAATTATGATCATAAGTTTGTGATTGTCTCGGCATTATCAAGCAGAATGTTTGAATTAGATCTGATTCTTGATTGGCTAGAGTGGAGCAGTGTAGTATGAAGTCTAAATGGTTGTGCTTTTTCTTTTTCTTTTGCTTTTTTCATTGTATCAGGACATATTGGAGAAAATTCAGCATCTCTCCCCTCGAGCCCTTGTTGTTGATTCAATACAAACTGTTTATTTGAAAGGAATAATTGGAAGTGCTGGAGGGATTATGCAGGTGGGGAGTCTACCCTGCTTAAATTAACCTGCAGAAAATCTAAATTTATGTCAGTTGTTTTAACTGTTGTAGGCTACGTCCACTGGGATTGTTTTAAAATGATATGTCAAATGACATAGTTTTAAAGATGTTCTTGTACATAATTGACTCCTACCTATTTTTTTTCTTCCTATTATTTTGCATCTTCCTTGCAATGATCATAGACAAATAAATTGTCCATTAAAAAAGGATAACTTCTCAGACAATCAGCTCATGGATAACTTCTCAGTCAGTCATGCAAATTTAATCTAGGTTTAATTTGCTCCTCTACCAAGCTGTCAAAAGACCATTATATATACCTTTTTTGTTGTGAAATGAAATTCAGATTCCATGGTACATGACATTTCAAAGATCTGTGATAGGTGAAGGAATGTACTTCAGCATTGCTGCGATTTGCAAAGAAGAGTAACATTCCAGTTCTTTTGGTGAGCATATCCATGTATATTAATTTGTGCATTGTACTAATTGTAAAAGTGGAAATGCTTTTATAACCTCTCTACGAGCTCAGAAGGTTCATTTATGGTGTTCCTGTTATATAATTCAATTATGGTTTATCTGTGGCATTTATTTTGTTACATTACCTTTGGCATTTCTTTTGTTACATTATCTGTGGCATTTCTTTGATAATGGCCTTTACATTTTCACATCCTTAATTTTGTTTTTTCACTTTTTCCTTCTTTTTGTTCTGTATTTCAGATTGGACACGTGACAAAATCTGGAGACATTGCAGGACCTCGTGTCTTGGAGCACATCGTGGATGTTGTTCTGTATATGGAAGTAGGTATCTTGTTGCATTGTTCTTTTTTTATTATTTATTTAATGTTGATTTATGCCTATTATTATATTATCTACTACTTCGCACATAGTCATTTTTTGGGTTCCTTTTACCCTTTCAGATATGAAAAATTACTCTTAACATCTTTTAAGCTTTCATGTGGCTTGTGACTGAATAGAATCCTTTCACTCTTCCCATGCCTTGCATGTGTTAAAGAATGGCACAACAAGATAATGAAATTTATACGACAGTAAGGGTATTATTACTAGTTTTCCACTAATCCATAGTAAAATTTTGACAGAGAAGAAAGATCTCATTGTCATTGGGACATGTAGTGGACCTGATATTTATTGCTAATTCCACCTGATTCTCTTGGAGAAACATTTATGCATTTGGTCATGGAGTTAGAAAGAAAGCTTTGTAGTTTGCCCAATTCCAACAATTCGTTCACTTTTATTTTCTAAGAAAATTCTATTAGTAATTCTCCCTTTGCAGTCCAGGCGACAATGGGCTCAAGTATTGACAATAGTGTTAGAAAATTAAGAACAAAAGTCACAACAAAAATTAGTAATGAAGAGGATGATGTGAGTGGAACAATAGGAAAACACGATACTGAAAATGCCCTATACTCATGTCTCATTGTTCAGTGATCACCTATTAAAATAATAGTTGTTGACCAAATTTAACATTTGTTTCCTGAATTTAGTTTGGTTGCAGCACATGGTCCTTCCTTTCCCTTTTCAAAATTATTTTCTTTTAAGCTAAAATCTAGAAGTTCTCTTTGTAACTGGGCTTGTTGAATTTGCTGAATTTCATTACAATTTTATTCAGGGTGAGAAGTACTCTTCCCATCGTATGCTTCGAGTAGTGAAAAATCGGTTTGGATCCACTGATGAGGTAAGTGATGATACTGAGGCTTCATCTTCAAGTCTGTGAATTACATTATTTAAGGATATGTCATGACTTCCTCAATTGTAACTGCTTTAATTCCACCAATACTTTTGATAAACTACTTGTTTGCAATACTCTTAATATCTTGAATAATGTGTACTGACTAGATTTTAGATTGAGTAGCCCCAAGGTTATGGATGTAATGGAATCATTTACCCTTCTCCACTCTTATACATGTAGATTATACAGTATGCCATAAGAAATTAATGTCATTTTTTAACTTGAAAAAAGCAATTTATGTCATTGTCTCAATTCTAGGGGCTGAAAGACTAGTAAAATGTCAATTTAAGCGGAGCTTTTAGTTGTCTAAACGGGTGATATTATCTTTTCTTGTCACACTATTTTAAGCGATTGCACATCTGGCACTGGCAGTGAATCTGCATTATTGTAGAATAGAGGCATAATGATGTGTCATATGATCTGCTATGTGAAGGACTGAAATTTATTCAACTATATAGTATTGTAAATGATTTTACGTATTATCTATGCTTTTTCAATTTTCACCACTTAATAAGTTAATATAACAATATAGTACTCTAGCTTCTTTGCTGTGTATTATTATGTCAATTTTTTTATGCTATGTGGGCTTCTATTTTTCTTACTTTATTAATATGCTTGATCTGGGAATAAAATGATGTTTGATCTGTGTTTCCTCTGAGTATGAAATCAGCTTGGAGTTTTTGAGATGTCACAATCAGGTCTTCAGGCTGTTTCAAATGCCAGTGAAATGTTTCTCAGTGAACAACACTTAGATTCTGAGTTTTTAGCTGGGCTAGCTGTTGCTGTCATAATGGATGGGTCTCGAACTTTCCTTATTGAAATTCAGGTAACTTTCCTTTGTCTTTTCAATGAGTCAAGCTTCGTTAGTTGTCAAGCCCACTATGGTTTTCCTTCTATATTTAGCAGTTCTCTGAGAAACTTCATCATCAAGACCCTTGTCATTAACTGAGGATATATTGCAAGCCATTGTAAGAAATGGCTACAGGATTCTGGGTTAATAATTGTCAATAAATACACTAATTGCAGTCTCTGGATTTGAATGGAGAATATCACTTATTGTTGAGGCCTTTCAACATTCTCTGATTCTCACCTTCTGTATCTATGTTAGATACCACCAATTACCGCTTTTGTCTACCTTTTGTCTCCTGTGGATGTTACAATATTATCAGTACCTTTTCTGACTTTTCTAACTCAAACATCCTTTAAAGTAACTATTTAGACTGGTTTCAAATGTGTTTTACAGGCACTTTGTGTTTCTGGTCCAACAGTTTCAAGGCATGTTAATGGGATCCAAGCAAGTAGAGCTGATATGATTATATCTGTAAGTTCTTGTTTAAGATTTTATTAACAGTCCAATTCTTGCTTTCATACTAGATGATCAGCTCTCTATCTTCTCTTAACATGAATGAAAGTGATGGAATACAATTGAATGCTTGAGGGGAATAGTTCATTTTTAATTTAAAATGCAATTTTTTTGCATTGAAAGGTGTACATTTGTGTTTTGATCATCTTACCATTTCTTGAAGTGTAGGTTCTTATGAAGCAAGTTGGTCTTCGTCTTCAAGAAAATGTAAGCTGATTTGTAGATTTGTCCTTTCAAGTTTGTTTGTGTTCTCTCTCTGCATGTGGCCTGTGGGTGGGTTTCTTGTGCTCGATTCATAATGCACATATTATGTCAGTATTGATATTTTCACATATTTAAATATACTGAACAAATAATTAGGTAAAAAACAAAACAGTGGGAGTATAGTATAGGAAAAGTAATGTCAAATATGGAAATATCAACTACTTTTATACAAATATGCACATCTTTTCTTTAACTCAATTTACTGATCTCCTCTTTGGGTTGCAAGAATGACATAAACATAAACTCGTAATGATCTGAGAACTTATTTGCAACTTGTCTGTGGAGAGACAAGAGTGAGTGTGATTTGTATCGCTACTTTCAGAATTTTAAAGTACAGTGATGTAAATAATTTCAGTGAACTCAACAGGAATGAGATTGGTGCCTAGCACAATAAAAAGATAACAATGTTCACTTCTGTCTCTTCTTGTTTCTAATTGTGCATGTCCATCCGGGATTTTCCTGCTAAAATGAGTGTAGAAAAACTTGTCTTTCAAACAGTTGTCCATCATTTTATTATTTAACCAATTTTTAGTCCATCGTCTATGTTATGCTTATTTAAAGTGGAAATATAATATCTTGTTGATATTTGTTATAATTCTTCTAATCTGTTTTTTCCTTTTCTTCTCTTTATCCTGTCAGGCTGTGTTTTTGAATGTTGTTAGTGGATTGACACTGACTGAGACTGCTGGGGATCTTGCAATAGCAGCTGCAATTTGCAGCAGGTTCGTATTCTATTTTTTAAATTATGTTCAATTTTGTTGATCTGACAATGATTAATGCAATATGAGAATTGAAGGTATTATTGAATGTTCCGTGCTCCTTGTTTGGAGATCTAATGTACAGCCAACATATTACAAGTTGACCAAGACTGTTGCAACTGTTTTTCCCCCCTTAATTTCTTCTTGTACTGTTTTGGACTTACCTCTGTTGCATTTATTTATTTTGTCTGTTGTTTCTTTTTGCCAGTTTCTTGGAGTTCTCTATTCCCAATGACATTGCATTCATTGGTGAAATTGGCCTTGGTGGTGAGCTTCGCATGGTGAGCATGTTCTTTATAATGTTGATATTGGTATTATGATATTTAAAGGTTGAGTTGGAATCTTTAATAGCATATCAACATGCCACTGTAATACTGAAGGGCCCTTATGATAGAAATTTTGCACCTTATATGCGTGGTGCCTTCTGTGGCATTTTCAGATTTCTAAGTAGTGATAATGTTGTAAAAGATATTGAACGGTGTTGTGGACTTCATTTATCTGGTGAGTTCTAGGTCTGAAAAAACCATGGGATGACAGGACCGAGCCAAGTAATTGACTGGTTCATTGCAAACTATTAATTAAAGAGGTTGACTGAGGTTGATTCCATTGAAACAAATAGCCTCCGGCATGCATTGAAATCATTGAACCTGGAGTAAAACTTTAGACATCATATTCATATCCATTTGTACACTTCTCTTGTAATCCAAAACCAGTACTCTTTGTTGTGTTTTGCAACAGTTTGCTTATATCCATTCAGTCAATTTGACCTGCTGTTTATTTTATTTAACTTTTTATAAAGCCTTAGGCCGGTGATGTTGTTTGTAAGTCTTGTTTATGTTTATTTGATGAATCAGGTTCCTAGAATGGAGAAAAGGGTAAACACTGTGGCCAAGTTGGGTTACAGAATTTGTATTGTACCGAAGGCAGCTGAAAAAGCTATAGGAACTGAAGATTTAGGAAAGCTGAAAGTTGTGGGTTGCAGGAATTTGAAAGAGGTTATTAACACTGTTTTCACAAACACAATGAAATGAGGTAATATTCCTTTAATTTCTGATAAGTAATATTTGATTCATCAAGATTATGTAAATATATCTCTATGAAATGTACTAAATATAGCTTTCTAAATTTCATTTTGTCAATTATTTCATTTCTTTCCTGCATCAGATTTGCTAAAGTAACCTGAGTTCCTACATTTTAAGGCTATAACTTCAAATTAATACTTTTCAACCCCGTTACTTGTGCTCAACTCAACTATAAAAGGTGGAGCTAATTCCTGAGGTTTTTTAGCCTGAAAAAGACCCAATAACATTATTTCGTTGTAATTAATTAATTAAATTTACAGTTATAAAAAAATAGATGGCTAATTAATATAAATATTAAATATATAAGAGGTTCTTTATGCTTACCCACCAGTTGTGGCCGATTTCTTTTAGACGGTTTTGTAGCAATAACAAATACAACTATAAATATATTTCTTTAAAATATAATAATGCGTAGCCATATATTATTGGAGATTTCTAACAGATTGATGAACATCATTACCTCTCATAACCACTCAACAATTGCCAAGTGTCTTTTTTTTCTGTGTTTGGCCTATGGCAGATAAGCCAAACATATTTGATTGATTTCATTACAAAACGTCATAATCAAACACCGCTTGTTAAAGTGTGCGGTAGGTATGAAACATAAAGAAGAAGAACTTGAAGAAAAGACATCAGGGCAAACAAACAACACAAGTTTGCCTGCCCTGTTGTTCGCCTGCCTTTGTCACGGTCATTTCTGTATGATTCTCCCCATTTGGTGTTTGGTGTTCTGTTTTTTCTTCTCTTTCTCCAATGATATCCTTATGATTCATGAAGCTAGGCTGATGGGTTGAAGACAGTAACCTTGCCCACATCCGGTCAGTTATCACAACCTTCTTCTGTCTCTCATTTATCCTCTGCAAATACAAACAAGAATGTTCAGCTTACACTGAACCATGAAAATAATAAAATAGTGCATGCTTGGGAACATCCTTAAAACATAAATGAAACAGAAAAAAAAAATGAAGCAGTAAAATAGTGCATGCTTAGGAACATTCATGAGTCTAGGGCGAATCCAAGTATCTTCTATGCCATATCTCTTTCCTCTTTTACCCTATTTGGGACTTCTATCTTCCAGATTCCAAACAAACTGTTATCTAATGGCGAAGGATTTGGGTAGTTGACACGAAGTCTTAGAACTTGAGATCACGAGAACTTACATGGAATGGAATATAAGCATGTCTACCATTAACTGGGCCAACTGTGAAGCCTGTGTATCCAGCCATTGCACCATGAACGGCACTCTGAGCAAGCAGAGTGCAGTACACATTATCAGATGCATTACTCGGAATAGCACGGATCATGTAAGTAGGATCTGCCCGACAGAGGGAAAAAAGGTTTGAACATTTTGTTTTATATATGCAATTGCTACTAAAGAAAAGAGAGCTTACCAATGTACTTCAGATTTATAGCCATTTTCTGATGTCTTGTGAAGTGATCCTATGACAGAAATACAAAAATATGTAAAAACAAATAAGAAGAGTCTGCAGTATTTGTATGGTTGGAGAAATCACTATCTCAAATGCTGCAAAAGGAAGTGAAACCACTAACTATACTGTGATGCTATTAAGAATATATTGCCATGCAACTTCTTGAGCAATGGAAATAACTTTATATATCCTTGGTGCTACTATCTTGAAGTAAATGAAGAATGTAATATGCAAGATCTACATTTAACTTATGCTCTTTGTCACATTTCAGACAGTTTTCATTTAACCTCCTGGAGTATCAGATTTCAAAGTTGTCAACCTTAAAAGCTCACGGTTGAAGTGCAAGAAAAATCACAGATTTAACAGAAAAGTAACTCTTTAGGAGTATTATTCTAGAGTTTGTACCTTAATTTTCTGAGATAGCCAAAGACCAACATCTTGGAGCAACTTGTTCCCAGAAGCATCCTGCTTATTCATAGTGGAAAGGCTTTCAGAAAGAAGCTCCTGACCTGCACCTTCAGCTATCACTATAACCATATGCCCATTTTCTTTGAGTCGTTTCTCAATAAACTCAAAGAGTCCACCTGGACCCTCAAGGTAGAAGGGGGACTCTGGAATCAAGCAACAGTCCACATCTCGGCTGGCAAGAGTTGCATGCATGGCTATAAATCCTGTACCACGTCCAGTGATGATAACAACTTACTCAAGTTGGACCAAGACATATGAATGACCAAAAAGATTTTATAAGAAAATAGTAGCTAAGGTCAACAGGTGACTTAATACCAACTGATTCCATATGAAGTCCCTGTTGCCCAAGGACTTGGAATTGAATACTGTTTTTATCAAAAATAGTGGATATAAGAGAAAGGAGAAGGTTTTCTTTCAGTGGACCAAATGAGAAAGGACTGAAACATTTCAAAAAACATAACGGAACTCTCAGGCAAGATCACTATATAATTTAAGTGTTGGTCAAAATGAATGGCTCTGAAATAACTAAACTGGGACCTTCCTTCGGATCTTCTACTCTAATTGATACCATTAGGCTAAACTTGGAAATTACCATAAGAATGAACTAAGCTTACCACTGTAGCGCCCCATTAACTTGACTACACCAATGCCATTCTCAATGCTTTCTGCTTCCACATGAGCAGCATTAATAGCTCGTTGTGCCTCCTCAACAGCGGTGTCAAAACCAAATGACTTGTCTATAACCTAAATAAGATATTTAGCAAATTTTAAATAAGCGAAAGTCTAAAAAGTAAAAACAAATCCTTTTTCTGTTTTAGAAAAATAGCATAGATATATATAGGATTTTCACATATATAATTGAAGCATGCATACCGGGATATCATTATCAACAGTTTTTGGAATTCCCACAACTACAACTTTCAAGCCACGTCTTCTAATTTCCTGTGTAAATAACTAAACCTTATAAGTTCAAATTAAACTAGATAAAATGAAACATGTTCTCAGCAAGCTAGTGGAATTTGGACTCACAAAATACATATCTACAAACCACATCGATTAATTACCTCAAAAATCTCAGAAACCCCTTTCTGAGTTCCGTCTCCTCCTATAATGTAAACCTGAAGAATTGAAAATCAGAAATATAGTTTAAAAAGTTTGTTTACCAACAGAGATAGCGTTTATAAGATCCTAATTTCTTAGTAAAAATGGCAGACATAAACCTGATTGATGCCCCGATCCTGAATGCTGTCGACAATCTTTGAGGTATATTGACCACCTCGTGATGTCCCTAGGATGGTTCCACCACGTTTGTGGATGTCATTGACAACCTTTGGTGTTAATGGAATCATATTTCGAGAATAAAAACCTCTATATCCTCCCTGCATTTGAAAACAGAGCAGTGGATTAGACTTTCCAATCACTGGTATCATATTTCGAGAATAAAAACCCCTATATCCATTAATTCCCATGAGAAATTATAAATCGAGCAGCTCAATGCATGGTACCTCTATTCCCAGAACCTTGTGCACCCCGTACATATGGTGTAAGCCGCAAACTATTTCTCTGATCACTGTATTCAGACCAGGGCACAGACCACCACATGTGACAATACAAGCGTATACTTCCTCGGATTCAAAATATACCTGCGAAACATTCAATCACTGTTGTCTCCCCATAAATTACATCGATCAAAAGACAAGGATGCAGCAAGAAAAGAACAAATTTGGAAAACCTTCTGACGAGGCCCAGCGCGGCGAAAATGGGTCCCTCTGGAACTATTCTTCTGTACAACTATCTGTACAAAGGCAACAAACTTAACTCAAACATTAACTTAGGAACACTGTACAAGAATACTACGTAAGCACAGTCAAGCTATAGCCAGGGGAGAATCAGAGCAAAAATTACTTGCCTGTTGCGCAACAGTGTCATCCACGTTAACGAAATACTGTCTGTTGAAACAGGAAATAATTAACTTTTTTATCAAACTGATTCCCTGGAATCATTCACACAGTGACAACATATTAATACTAAGAATCAAATTTTGATATATAGAGTAACTTACTTAACAACTGAATAGGAAGGATTGTCTTGTAACGGGTTAGGATAAGTCTGCATGGTGATGGACGAGGAAGAGGAATTAGTATATGGTAATGATATACAATCAAACGCACATATTCACTCATGCAGAACACTAAGTTTGTTTCCTTTCCTCCGTTTTCTAGCAAACCAAACAGACTCATTTGCTTAACAAGAGTGGCAAAGAGAGAGGGTGTTACAGGGAGGTCAGGGATGTAGTCAGATAAGTGAGGAACATCTTCGAGCACGTAGCCAGCAACTCCGGGGATGGTTTTAGGCTCGGGAGTGGCATAATCCACCATGGTGATGTTACTTGATTCTCTGGTACCCGAATTCGATTTAGGAGAGAAGCTAGCGTGAAAATAATGTCTGGGACTAAACGGCAAGGAAAAACCATTGGTGGGATCAAAGCACCGGAATCTGGGAGTGGAAATGGAAGCAGAGCTGGAAATAGAGTCCATGGAGCTTGATGGAAGTGAGAGCAGAGAAACCCGGAGTGAACGTATTTGTAGCCGTTGATGGGGAATCACACGGCACAGTGCCCAGGTGGGATTGACAAGAAATGATGATTTTTCTATGAATTTTTTATTAATGTTCTTGTCATAGACTATGCCAGAAGCAGCTTGAAAAGCATAGAAAAAGCAGGACAGCATGCGAAGGTGCGAACTGGCCAAGGTGACGGTAACTATTTTAATATAAATAATATATAATACTCGATAATCATATTTTTAATGTTTGGCCAAAAAAACATTCATATTTAATACTCCAATCTTATCGGACCTACCTAAGGTGAAAATAGTCATATTTAACATTGAATGTTTAAAAACAAATCTCTCAAACTAAATAATGTTAGCAATTGTATAGGTTTTATCTTCCAATATATTGGGTAAGTAATGGAAAAAATATTATCTTTTTGTCAAATTATAAACATTATGTTATGGTTTAATTTTTATTCCAATTAAGTCATTAATATGATTTAGTGGTGATAAATTTAAATAGTTTAAAAAAAATCATGTTAAATATTGTGTGTATTCACATTATTTAAAAAATATTTTAAAATGTTTTTTATTAAATATAATTTTTTATTATAAAAAATTAGGGCATATAGGGTTTATGATGAAGAACATTACTCTTAGATTAAATAAATTAACGCCAAAAACTGGTTAATTACAAAATGGTTCAGTAATATTTGTCAAAGATCTATTTGGAATGTTGAAGTTCTTTCATTCATAAATGTAAAATGCCATCTTTATTGGATAGGAAAAGCCATTGATATTATCATATTATTATATAATAAATAAACAAAAAAGGAGAATGACTATTGGAACTTATGAATGCTAGATGCCTCTTCTGAAAACATAAAAGATTAAAATAAACAAATATTTTAGTATCTTCGTCAAGCCGCAGCCTTTTCCTTTTATATTAATGAAAGAATAACTGATTATAATTATATATAGCATCCTTTATTTATAATTATATTTAAAAAGTAATTATATTCAAATATTCTCATAAGCACTATCTTCTAAAATAAGGTCTATATAACATTTTTTTATCACGTCATATTTAATACCACATATTATCATTAAAGTGAAAAAAAAGACATATTACTTAAATTTTGTATTATTAACTCAAGTGTAATTATCTTAATAATTTGTATAAATAATATTATTTGAGAAAAATAGAGGACACGTCTTCAATTCCTTCTTTGGACGTTTGAGTAAAATAAAAAACTTTGATATTGGAAATTTAAGAAGGGTGTGAAATCTTTAAAAAATTTAATATTATTTCAAAGGTATTTCTAATGGTTGATATTGAAATCTTTAAAAATTGTGCTATAATAAAAATTGAATTTTATACACATTAGATGTGATCCAATAAGAATTTTTCATGTTGCATTCATAGTTTTTATATATAATTTTTAAAAAAAATTATGATAATTCATTGAACCATGATTATAATAACATGATAATCATAACCTATAAATATATCACATTTCTTTCTAAAATTTTACATATATATTAAAAAATAAGTATAATAATTAATTTATAAGGTAAACTTTAATTTATAAAAAATAAGTATACAAAATTAATTATAAATAAATATATAAATATCACTCAATTCTAACATAATTAATTACATGTCCATTTATGAAGTATAAAGAAAATCTAGCTCAAAATTTTCCTCCTGACAGTGAAAAGCATTAGTTACCGCAGGCATTTTCACCGTAGGGGATCCAATTGGACCTATTCCTGAAATCAAAGCCCTCTCTTCTCTTCCGCTTCTTGGCCACCTTCGTCCTTCGTTGTCTAGGAAAACCTCGAAATAGAGAGCCTGTGACCCCAAACATTAGGGATTCACTCTCCAACTGAACTCGTCATGTACAGAGCAGCAGCTTCACCCCTGAGGTATCTCAAGGTCAGTACCAACTTTGTTCGGCCAAACCTTGACTTTCTGTATAGATCCCATTTGAGTGTTTGGTAGAACAAATGCCTTGAATTTTCGGAACTTACCCTGAATAACTTTGGCTTTTGATTGACGATATCAGCGTCAAATGTATGACAGAAATTTTTTGATTCATTTTCTGGGGGAAACTGATTGGTGGGGTTGGATGAAGGTTCTGGGATAGGAAGACATGTTTTTTTCTCTTGATGATTGATTATATGCAAAACCTACGAAACCGTTTCTGGTACAATGAAGTTTGTGCGTGCAGGAATTTGAGAACTCATGCAATGAAGTTTCTGTAACAAAATTTTTCTTTCGTTGCTTTGAAAATGGGGAATGGGAATTTTAGCTCTTTGTGGTTCTTTTTTAACGAGGGTCTAATGGGTAGAACATTCATTGATATATGGTGATTTAAGGGAAAATCTTGCGATTTTGCATTTTGTCATCTTATGTAATTAAACCATGTGAATAGGGCCGTGTGGGCGACTTGGGAGCCACTAGATTTGTGACTTCAAGTGCAGTAGCTACAAAGACTTCCTCAGGAGGTTTGTTTAGTTGGCTTACTGGGGAACGTTCAAGTGCTCTTCCTCCTTTGGATACACCACTTGGGGGTGTTGCTCTCCCAGCTCCACTGCCAGATAATGTTGGACCAAGCAAGACCAAGATCACAACTCTATCCAACGGTGTTAAAATAGCGTCAGAGACATCACCAGTATGTGTATCTCCCATGCTTTCTATACTGAATATATTTAGTGACATTTTCATATGAACTATATGCACTGTTTTATATGCTTGGTGTCTTGACTATGTTTTTGTCTGTTTGTTAACTAGAACCCTGCAGCATCCATAGGGTTATATCTTGACTGTGGTTCCATCTATGAGACCCCATTGTCAAGTGGAGCATCACACTTGTTAGAGCGAATGGCTTTCAAGAGCACAGTAAACCGAAGCCACTTTCGTATTGTGAGGGAAGTAGAGGCAATTGGCGGTAATATAGGAGCCTCAGCCTCTCGGGAGCAAATGGGCTACACATTTGATGCTCTGAAAACCTATGTTCCACAAATGGTAGAATTGCTAGTTGATTGCGTAAGGAACCCAGTCTTCTTAGATTGGGAAGTCAATGAAGAGGTATTTCTTATTTATGAATTTCTTTTCTTAAAGACAGTATTCTTATTCTTAGTCGTGTCTTTAGAAAGCTCATACGTCATCTTCTGCATAGGGGCAGAGCTTTCCCTTGTTTTATGACGTACTAGCAACATGGATAAAAAAAGTTATGGGGATATGACACGCCAATAGAGTCTCCTTGACAGGATATTCCTTTCCTACTAGTCTAGTAACAATTTAGTGACCTAAATAATTAATTATATTAAAAGGAGAAAAAACTACTCCTTGTTTTTTTCTAGGTTATATAATTGGAGACTTCTAACTATACCAAGTCATACGTTTGAGACAAGATGTAATATTTATGATTTCTACGTCCTTCTAGCTTTAAGATCATTTTCCTTTTGTTGGAGTAGTTTTGCATAATGAGAAATGCAGAAACTGTGATGAAAGCATCTCATTTTTTAGTTTTGACACCGCCTTCTTTAGTGTTGTTTTCTGCTAATGGCCATTCCGAGGTTTAGTTGTTTTCTGATACCTTGAATAGTTTATCAATTGTTGAACCCTACCAATTTTTCGGATCTTGTTGAAATCTACTGGTACAGCTGCAAAAGGTGAAAGCAGAGCTTGGAGAACTTTCAAATAATCCTCAGGGATTGCTTTTGGAGGCAATTCACTCTGCTGGTTATTCTGGTGCATTGGCTAATCCTCTTTTGGCTCCTGAATCAACAATTGACAGATTGGATGGCACCATTTTGGAGAAATTTGCTGCTGTAAGACCTGTTATCCCTTCTGATACTGCATGCACACTATTAGTATTTATTTATGTGAAACTTAAATATTTCTTCTGCTGTTTTTCTTGCCCTTTTTTTCTCAATCTATTTGAGTTTCTGAATGTTGGATGTGGAAAATCAGGACCATTACACTGCACCTAGAATGGCACTTGCAGCATCTGGGGTCGATCATGAAGAATTTATATCTGTTGCGGAGCCACTTCTCTCTGATCTACCAAGTGTTCCCCGTCCCCAAGAACCAAAATCTATCTATGTCGGAGGAGATTTTCGTCGTCAAGGTGAATCAGGGGTGAGTATTAGTTTTCATATATTACCACTTCAAATTACGTATATGATATATCTAATTCCTTGCTGTGTTTTATGTACACCCCCCCCCCCCCTTCTTCAAATAAAACATATTGTTACTTATTACTTATCTGCTAAGATATGTTGCGACAGCAGGGTACACATGTTGCTATTGCTTTTGAAGTGCCAGGTGGTTGGCAAAAAGAGAAAGATGCTATAGTTTTGACTGTTCTACAGGTGCCTCATCTTGTGTCTTAGTCTCTCTGAATTCAAGAGATACAATATCTTGCATTTTTGGAAGTTGCACAAAAATATAAGAAAGAAATCATGAATAGAAGTAATAATTTCTAAGTATTGCAGATGCTAATGGGAGGAGGTGGTTCATTCTCTGCTGGGGGGCCTGGAAAAGGGATGCACTCAAGGCTATGTAAGTTTTAACCTATATCTTGTCTACAGCTTACTTTGGTCAATTATTTGCTTTATCTTTGTCATTGTAAAGATTTGTATTTATGAAGTTTAGTTTGCCCATTAGGCCATTAGAGACAAGTCTGGTTTCTAATTAGCTTTGTGATATCTATTTTAAACTCTTCTTTTCTTAGATTAGTATCCTGTGAATTTTCTAATATTTTAACTTGTTTTCATTATGTACATGTGAACCCAGATCTTCGTGTCTTGAATGAGTATCAACAGATTCAATCCTTTTCTGCATTCAACAGTATCTTCAACAACACAGGATTGTTTGGCATTTATGCAAGCACTGTAAGCACACTCTTTGGTTTCCAGCCATTCTTTTACATGGCTTATATTTTGTTGAATAACAAATGTAATACCATTTTTTTTTTAATTCATTGGAAGGCTGGGTTAGTATGTCTAGGAGGATAAAATTTCCTTATGTCACCCAATGCTGACAGAAGATAGACTTCTAATAAACTTCTCAGTTGAAGTTACCTTTGATGAATATCTGACAGTATATCTAGTTTGCAGCTTTTACATGCATGCCGATGCCCTTTCAATTGTTACTCATGTGATCTGTAATTTATATGAACTAATTATTTTATCTTCCACTTGCTTCTCTTCATGCCCTCTATTTGTTCTTCAAAGAAGTTGTGATATATTAGTTTTAATGTTTACTGCCTAATATATTTTTGCTAAGCTTGATGGTTGTTCTAATTTGTGGGTGTAGAGCTCTGATTTTGTGTCAAAAGCTGTGGATATAGCAGCCAGAGAACTAATAGCAATTGCATCTCCTGGACAAGGTTTTACCTGCATCTCTTTTGGTCTCTGCAGTATATTTGTGGAAGTCCTGATTCTGCTAACTAAATTCTGTTTCCTGCAATGGCAGTTTCACAGGTACAGCTTAATCGTGCCAAAGAATCGACGAAGTCTGCTGTATTAATGAATCTGGAATCCAGAGTACGCTCTCTTTCTAGTTACTCTAATTGTGATAATTTTAACAATGTGGCCTGTGGTTTTCTTTCGTTTAGACAAAAAGCATGTGACTGTATAGTAGCATTGCGTGCTTTTATCTTGTTGTGGGTTTTCCTTCTCTTTCTTTGTTTCCCCCTTCCATTTGTTTGTTGTTAGCTTACAAACTGCCCCTTTTGTAGATGATTGCATCAGAGGACATAGGGAGGCAGATTTTGACCTATGGAGAAAGGTATACGATCAATGAATTGGCCTTCTCTTATCCTTTGCTTCAATCCCCAAAGATCAACCTAAGATTCCCACCCCCCACCCCTCTTTAATATTTAATGAACAATCTTGCAGAAGAATTCCTTCAAATTTCCCACCCATATGAACTGTTCTTTGAAAAGCAATAGACAGTTGTAATGCTTGCTTTGATGTTCCCTCTTGAATGGAAGTATAGCTTACCTTTGTAAAATTAAAATTTTTCTTACCCTTTTCAGGAAGCCTGTGGAGCAGTTCTTGAGGGCCGTAGAAGAAATCACTTTGAGTGATATAACTTCAATTTCTCAGAAGATTATTTCCTCACCTTTGACTATGGCATCATTTGGGGATGGTAATTATAGAATCTTTCGTTTATTTGGTGGCTGATAGTGCTAGTGTTGACTGTTGAGTGATGAGACATATTTTCCTACTTTTTTGGCAGTTATAAATGTCCCCAGTTATGAATCTGTCAACAGAAAGTTTCATGCAAAATGAAATTGCCTGTCTTCAACCGCGTCACCACATTTTCTGGATCACATGCGTACTTCCAAATTTCCAGTCGTGTCCACCTCTCAGCAATGCTGAAAATAAGTCCCAGCGAAATTGTTGTGCGGATCTGAAGAGCCATGAATCAGGATATTTTTTTGCTTTTTCATTGTTAACTGATTTTCGTAATCATTCACTCAGAAAAGTAGCAGGTGCATGATCTGATGGTTAATGATCACCGAAAATTTTGTAGTTACTCAATGAATTTATTCTCTTTTCTCTTAGCTGGAGAAAGCTAAAAGCGTTGTTGCATTTATAAATAGAATACATGAATCTGATACCTCCAAAAATAAATTCCAGGTTTTCCATTAATACGAAATGGTCCAAACAAGGGGACTAGAAGTTTTTTTTTCGGAGGAATGTTATTAGTACACCAAAAATTTTTACACCATTCTACACCCAGACTTGTTTTGAAATGAGGTGAGAGAGGAGAAACGTCAAATTGGGGAGAAAAGTAGAAAGGGCTCACTGTAAAAAGAAGTATATTATTTAAATAATGATAGTGGATACTGGTGTAAGAAAAAAAGAGTGTATAAAAATTATATCTGTTTTTTTCGAGACCCATTATTTGTGAGATAGGTGATGGAGTTTGGACTTCGAAGGAAAAGGTTTCAATAATTGACAGAAAAGGAAGTCTAAGAAAATATAAAAGAATGTTAAAACTAGAATGTAAAATAACGAAGCCTGCCAAACCTCCTTTTAATTATGCTTAATTTCATGCATGACCCAGTCCATTCATTATCACTGCTTCCTTCAAAGATGACCCCACTCAACTAATCCCTCACCTTTTTTTATTCTATTTTGCCTGTTAAAAATATAAAAAAATTAGAAAGGAGTTTTAAAATTTTTTATTTATTCACTAATCTCAGATTGTTTATAAGAATATTTCACATTTTTAAATGTATAAAGTTAAGATATAGTCTAAAGATGAAGATAAAATGAACAACTATGGCAAATGTCTAAATTATTCATAGTGTTACACATAATCAAATCTTCTATTGCATTTTTCTTTCTCATTCTCTAATTGTTTAAACCAAATTATGTCACATTAGTATTACAATAAAAGCAAAAAAACAATATATGATGTAATCATGATTCTTTTAAGATAGATACATACTTAAGAAGGTACAAATTTATTTTAAAACAAAAAATATATAGCTATTAAATATAATTTAAAAAAATATTCAATAAATCTGTATTTCTAAATAATTAAATAACGCGTTGGGCACGTGTTCTCTCATTACATAATTTGATCCGAGCATATAAACACAAACTTTGAAAATAATTGCCTTTGGGAAAACAATATTAAATCATGCAAAAAGTAGAACCTATTTTATAAAACTCAGGCATGCAAAATTAGAATTATAAACAATTAATATTCACCCATGATACCCACATTAACTATTTAAATAGCATCCTAAAGTAAGGTCTAGCTTTGAAAAGTTGTGTGCAACAGATCGTAGACCCATCAGATTTTCAAAAAAAGCTCAACTCGTTGTTCAAACTTAGGTTAATTAAATCTATTAATTCTAGCAAGTTTCAGATTATATAAAGCTGTCTATATGCTAATAGATGATCAGAACAAGCTTTTCATATCAAAGTTGAAGTTACCACAAAATGAAAGACCTGTTTATTTTCGTTTGTGTTTTCACTATCATTATTACGACCACGCATGGAGTAATTTCTGACCAAATCCACCTTCTCCGGCCTCATTCCGGTGCTGGTGGCAGCCACATTGCCGGCGTTAATTGCCTGAGTTGGCGTCTGGCTGTGGAGACAGACAACATTAGGGACTGGGATGTGGTCCCTGAAACTTGTGAAAATTATGTAGGGCACTATATGCTTGGTGGCCAATACCGTAAAGATTGTGAAGGCGTGTCCAGTGCAGCTTATGACTACGCCAAGACCCTCAAACTTGCCAATGATGGGAAGGACGTGGGTTTTTGACATAGACGAGACCACTCTCTCTAATCTCCCTTATTATGCTAGGCCTGATGTTGCATTTGGGTATGTGATCAAATCCATATAAGTATTAGGTGTATATAACTGAAAATGATGATGAGTATTGATTCATGAGGTTCACCCTTATATATATATAATTAATTTTGATTTGCAGGGCGAAGGAGTTTAATGAGACAAGGTTTGTGGAATGGGAAAAGAAAGCGAAAGCACCTGCAGTTCCAGGGATGGTTGAACTGTACAAGAAACTACTCCGTCTAGGGTTGAAGGTTGTGTTTATCACAGGAAAGAATGAAAGTCTAAGAGAAGTGACGGCCAAGAATCTGAAGAGCGTTGGTTATCACAGTTGGGAGAAGCTGATCCTCAGGCAAGCTGCAGATAAGGGGAGTGCATCTTTAGTATACAAATCAAAGAGAAGAAGGGAGGTGGAGATGGAAGGATATAGAATCGTTGGGAACATGGGAGATCAGTGGACTGATCTGTTAGGGACCAATGTCGGCAACAGGACCTTCAAAGTGCCTGACCCTATGTATTACATCGCTTAAAATTCATACTTCCCCATCTTCTTAAATAACACCAACAGTTAACCAGTACTGTTGATGAATTTTTCATTATGCTTATCAGTCATCATTAAGTAATAAACCAGTTCACTTCTTTTTATTTAGTTCCCATTTGAACTTATAATTTTTCAGCTTTAAAGATGATTCTAGTGTACCATTGAACCAAGAGTCATTGGTCATCAAGTTCATGTGGAAATATAAAAGAGCTTTTATTTATTAATGTATTTTAGAAAAATCTTATAAAATTTAATATTCTCTAATTTGATTCTACTTTAAGATATCATTATGAAATTATTTAAAATAGTAAAAAAAAAAATTTGAATATTTATAAATGACCGTTTTGAGATGTGGTGATATTTGACTCTACGATTTTCTTTTACAATAAACTATAATTATTTCAATGGCTAAGAGGTTGTATGGGAGGATGGTGCGGAATAAAAAATACCCAAATTATTGTTTGGATATGTTTTTATTAATAGAGTGTGATGGATTTTCCAAATTGGGGAGGTTTGAAATAATTTGAGATATCACTATTAGTTTAATTATTATTTTACTCTTAGTAGGTATTAAATTTAGTTTTTTTAATTTATTAAAGTTATATTTTGATTTTTATATTTTTATCATGAATAATATGATCTCTTAATTTCATTAAAATAAAAATAATTTTAATTTTTTTAATTTTATCTCGATTGAACAAAATTATAATATTAATAAAATTATGAATATTATATTATTTAAAATAAATAAATAAATAAATAAATTACAACTTTGACAGAATAAATAAATAAAAGTATAATTAAATTAAAAAAATAATATATATGAGTAATTTTTAAAAAAGAATCAACCAATCCAATTAATCATTATTATAATCATGTTAACAATACTACAATGGAGTGTAGCTGAGCTTCCTGACTTCTCCATTTTTTATTTTTTTTGTTTTTTGTTCTTATTTTTTTATTTTTAAAATTAATTAATTATTTTTTATATCATATATTTTTTTAATAAAATTTAATAATAATTAATATCAAAAAATAAAAAAAAATAGAGACATAAATAATAATAATAATATCAGACACTAAGAGGGCGATATATTGCCCTAGTCTCTATTTTCCCACTCCATTTCTATCCCATTCTAGTCTATTAATAATCACTGAACCTCACTCTCTTCAAAGCCCCTAAGAAATAATATGTTAAAGCACTAAACAATCAAGTCACAAGTATATAAGTAAAGAGTTATTATATTTGTACACTAATTTTTTTACACTATCTTTACATTTCCTCTCATATCTATTATTTTATTATTATTTATTATATATCACTATTATTATTTTATATTAAATGAGTAGTTATAAATGAAAGGTGTAAATGGTATAAGTTTTTAAGGTATACAAGTATCAATTCCCATAAGTATCTATTATATATCACTATTATTATTTTATATTAAATGAGTAGTTATAAATAAAAGATGTAAATGGTATAAGTTTTTAAGGTATACAAGTATCAATTCCCATAAGTAAACAGGTTAGCTAAAGGTAACACCGAGGAGGAAAATAAAAAAGATGACACGTGATTCAATGAACGATTGGTGGATTTTGTTTTTCTTTTTGTTGGGTTGTTCTTAAAATATTCAATCTTTTGTTTAAAATTTTTGTTTCATAAAAAAATAATTAAAATATTCTTGCATTTATTTTATTTTTTAAAGAAAAATATATTTTTGTAATATTATTAACTTCTACAACACTACAAAAGTTATCAATACCTTGTATGTAGATATATCTATATTAATATATATAAATTTTTGTGATAAATTAACTGTTTAGAAAATTAGATTGAACCAATTGGTTCAACTAGAAAATCAATGAATCATCTTAGTAACTAGTCAGGTCATAGAAGAAAACTGATCTTTCAAAGAATCAATCAATATTGATAAAAAATCGACTAAAATCGATCAATTTTTCCTTTAAACCGTTAAAAATGATCGGTTGGCTATTAAACCACTTTTTATTCATATTTTTATAAAAAATGCATGTACTATAAATCAAACTCAATACATCTTGATAAAATATAATTTCTCTTCACTAATAAGGTAGATTGTATTTGTTAACTTATTTATACAATGTAATATTTATATAACTTATAAAATGGTACAAAGTGACAAAAAAAAAACTTAATTTATCAAATATATTTAAAATATTAGTTATTTATTATGATATATTATACAATATATATAATATATAAATTAAAAAATTAAAAATATATTATTTAATTAAAATCTAATTTAACTACGATTCGATCCCAATTAACCATTGATTCAATGATTTGTTCAATTTTTAAAACATTGAATAAATCTTGAGGTTAAATCAATCATTACTATTTTACTACTCTTTTAAAAGAATAGTAAAATAAAACATAGTTAAATTTAAAATTTTAAGATGGCTTTTTATTTAAAAATAAATCGCATATAAAGTATTTAATGAAATTATTTGAAAAAACAAAATATTAAAAAAGATCCTCGTGTTGCGCGGGTATGAAAGTAGTATATTATTATGTGTTTGTTAGTTACACAGACACTTTTTTTATTTTTTATAATTTTTATTGTTAAAAAAATTTTAAAAATATAAAAAATTCAAGACAAATTGTAGAAATTAAATTAATATAATTTTGGTTTCTATAATTTCATTCAACTTTTATTAATTTAATTAAGTTTAAATAAATTCTTATCATTTTAATAATTTTTATTTTGATCCTTACTGTTAAATATTCATTTAATACTATTAATATTATTGTTGAAGTTGTCAAAAATTAATCACATGACAAATTCACACGTAAGCATGCCATCTGATTAATTTTTTACTATTTCTACAATTATATTAACTGTATTAAGTGAATATTAGACAATAAGAATTAAAGTGAAAGTTATTGAAACTGTAAGAATTTAATTAGACGTAACTAAATTATAATGATCAAAATTGAAGTTATTGAAACTATAAAGACTTAATTGAATGAAATTATATTATAAGAATCAAAGTAAAAATTGTATAAAACTGTAGGAACAAAAAATTATATTAACCAGTAAAAATTCAAAAAAATAAAACAAAATTCAAAAATAGACATGAACATAATTAAAGAAAAAAGAACAAAAAATCATGAATGAATAATTAATTAATTAATTAAATGTACCTATACATTATGTAACTTAGAAACAGGTATTTTCTAATGTAACTTATAAAACTCTATATTATTATAGGTGTTTTTTAAGCTGGGCAATACTATTCTACATTTTTATTTTAAGGCTGTAGAATAAGTTTGATGATGCTAATTTTTTTAACATTTTAGTTTATCTCGATTTTTTTTAAAATTAATTAATTATTTTTGTATCATATATTTTTTTGAAATTTTGTTGAAATTTTTTTATATTTTCTTATACTATTTATCCATAATTTTTTTAAACTTTCATTCATAACTAAAAAACTTTTAAATTATTTCAAAAATATTCAAATATATATATGATATAAAAAATAATTAATTAATTTTATAAAATTAAAAATCAAAACAAAAAAATAAAAAATCAACGTCATCAAATTTATCCTACAATCATAAAATGAAAATGTGGATTACAATTATTCTTTTTAAGCTATATTCGAATTGCTTTTTTATTTTTTTTAATTATTTTAGTTTATAATTTTAAACTTTATTTTTATTTATTTTTTATTTTTTACATTTTTGAAAGTATTCTGTTTTAATTATTTTTTAAAAAAATTTTAACCTGTTTTTGAATTTTTTATTAAATTCTTTTAATTATTTTTTAAAATAAAAATTATAAAAAAAGTTAAGAAACAAACAAAATTCAAATGTATCGATTCAGCTTAACAAACGCTATTATTATATTATTATAGTTTATAGGCGCAACAACTAAAGAAAAAGGAGAACCTTTCGTTTATAATGGAAGGATATGTGGTCCCACCGGTTCATTTACAGAAAAAGAAATGGTCCAAAGCTTAAAAAGGGCAAAGGCATTAAAGGCACTGCCATTATATCAGACTGGACTCACGCCAAAAACGTGTCTAATTAGGGGTCCCACTCTCCTTCATGTTTCTGACTTTTTCCAATTCACTACTCTTCAATTTATTCCCCATATGCATTCTACTCTTTCCTTTGTCTCCTTCCACAAAATAGTAAAATATTTAGTACGATTCATTCAATAATATATTTTAATATTTTTATAAATATTATATTTTAAAATAATATATTTTTATTTTATTTAAAAATTATTTAAATTAAAAAAAAACCTTTTGAAATACAATAATTTACGAAGACCCTGTCAGTTTATAATTATTACCCACGAATTCTCGCCTTAGGATCTCCTCAAATATCTGAGAAATCCTATTCTCCGTCTTCCTTGAATTTGGTGGGCAGGGAGGGGCAGATGGGGCACCCTTCCCCACCCTTAGATGAGAAAATGAGTCATCATGTTTTTTTGATTGGCTTGTGAAAATGTGTAGCGTAGGTCTAGAGTAGTTTATAAAAAAAAAAATTTATATTATATTTATTATTTTATTATTATTATAAATAAAAAGTTGAGTGGCGGGAAAGCAATGATAATGCCAAGAGAGTGAAAAAAGAAAAGAAAAGAGAATCTACAGTACTAGCAAAGTGAGGATGTAAATAAAAATAATTTATGGACATGCATATATATATATATATATATATATGAATAAAGTAATAAGGAGATTGGCGTGCATATCTATATATATTGAATAAAGTAATAGTAAAGTGAAATAGACGAAGTTGGAGGATCAAGGAAGGCACGTGATAGAATATATATATATATTAATGATTTTTTTGTTTTGTTTTGTATTTGATATGCTTTAATGTGCATCCATACGTTCCTTCAGTTCACATAAAGGCACTTGTGATTTGATTACACATAATTATTACTATCTGACAGTCATCGGACGAATAATTGGTGTTCAATCTGTCGTACACCTTATAGGTCAATTATTCTGACTAAACGACAACTCACACCCATCTCTTTTTAATTACTTTTTTTTATAATAACTTAATTATATTTTTTAAATTTATAATTATAATTTTATATTAAATAATATAATTACTTATTTTTATTAAAATTATAATTTAATCATTCAAAATAAAATTAAAAAAATTAAAATCATAACTATAATAAAATTAAAAAAATTATATTATTAATAATAAAATTAAGTTATCAAAATTAATGACAAATTTTGAATTAAATATTTTAGAACATAAATTATTTTTAAAGAGATAAAATATTAAAATGAATTTATATAAACGAAAAAAAATTAGAGGACTAACACCTCTTATTGTATAAGAAAATTCCGTTATTAATTAAAATTATAATTTAGGCAAATTAAAAATATAATAACGTAAGAATGACATAAATTTATTTATAATTTCAATTTTTTATTCTAAAATTATTAAAATAATAATAAATAATTTCAATAAAATATCATTTCAAAAAACATAAAGTGAAATGTTTTTAACAATTCATAAAGACTTTGGTTTCAAAGATTAAAGATAATCTCTTAAATTTGAAGAGTCCTTTAATTTTTTTTTTTTGGTTGTTTATAAATAGATAGTGGAGTATGATATATTATAAAATTTGTTTTTGAGATATTTTTATAATTTTATAATAATGTTTTAAAATAATTACAAATATATTGAATTGCATAAAATACTAATTTAAAATATAAATATAAAAATAATCAATCTATAAAAAATGATTAAACTTTAAAAAAGGATTAAAAAAGTGTAATTCTTACTTTAACTTTCAAATTCTAACGTTCACAATGAATATCTAAAAGGATCAAATTATTTTAAATGTGTCATATTGATATGAGTTGCGTCATTAAAATTATTTAAAAATAAACTTAATCTCAATTAATGCTGTAATTAAATTTAAAAATATTTTTATCATACAAAAATAAATTTAATTTAGCATATACAAATAAAATTTATGAATATAATAATTTTAATTTATGTTTATAATAGAAAGGTATTAGTGGAGTGGTTGGAGCCTATGATTTGGCAGGTAGCCGATGGACTGACTGCTGATCGATTAGGTGTTTGCTGGATTTTCTCGTTCTACCACAATAGCACATGCACGTGACATGTCCTTTCAAAAAGCAAAATCATAGTTTCGATATCATACTTTTAAAATGGATTCGGTGCTCGACAAATAGTCCCCCAGGGCCGCACTAACACTTATTTTTTGGATTTTTTAAGGCTTATGTTAGTGTGGTAAGATATATTATTTGGAGACTAAGCTATTTTTTTTGGGTAAGTTTTTTTTATAATATATATTTATTTTTTATTTATATAATTATTTTTAAATTTTTTATGATGTTTTTTATTTTTTTAATTTTTCTTTCAAAATTTTTACTTTTTTTTACTGTATAATTCTTTTTTTATTTTTTGAATGATATTTTTTAATTTTTTAATTTATAATTAATTTATTATTATTAAAAACAAAAACAAAAAACAAAATTTTTTAAAAAAATTTCTTAACTTTTCCTTACGCCCATTTTGGGGCCGGGAGTATTCGCCATATTATTTATTTCTCATTTTTTTTAATTTTAATATTAATTAATTATTTTTATCTCATATATTTTTTAAAAATATTTTTAAAAGTTTTTTAATTTTTTACTTATGAATAAATAATATAAAAAAATTATGAATGAATAGTATACAAAATTTAAAAATATTTCAAAAAATTATATAATATAAACAATAATTAATTAATACTAAAATATTAAAATATTAAAAAATAAAATATTAAAATGTCCAAAGTATGTTACCACTTCAAAATGGAGAGATAGCATCGTGTTACTTTTTTTAAAAAACAATTAATAAGATGCTTTTTTATGTTATATCATTTTTTAATTAAAAAACATAAGTATACAAATTAATGTTGAATGAATGATATAATAAATTTAAAAATATTTTTAAAAAATTATATGACATTAGAAATACCTCATTAATTTTAAAAAAAATCTCAAAAAATAAAAGTGGCATTTGCCCAACAAATAATATTATAGTTATATTGTTAAAATTGTTACTATTTATTTATTTTTAAACAATTATGATGAATTATTTTATTTTATTTTTATATAAATAAAATAAAAATATATTATGACTCAAAAATAAATATCCCACATTCAGTCGCCCCCTTTAATATTCTCTCCCACTTCCTCTCAAGTTATTCACTAATTTTAAAGGGTGTTAATGCATTGTTCTGAAAATCAGACCGGACCAACCGGTCCGACCAGTTGAACCAGAAATTGACCATAGGACCTGTCACACCTTATTTTAGGACACGTGACCGGCGCCTACCAGCCTAAAATACCAATGCAATTAATGCCATTCAAAATCACACTTAAATAAAAATAAAGTTGAAACACACATTCAATAAAATAATTCTAAGTCCATAATTTATTAAAAATTTCGGCAGAATTTTCCCTGAAATATAGACTATCCCAGGGTACAAATCTGTTAAAATAAAAGGTGGACATGCCCACCATCAACCAGAAGCCTCAGTGGCTTATCAGAAAAGCAGTAAATAGTCCATCATGGACTGTATATTCAAATTATACAGAATTATGCAATTTATATCTACAGACCATGAAAATAAAAAAAAATGTAATTAAATCATATCCAACATCGTCCATAATCCTCAAGTAAATTCCAATACTACTACTATTCAGATGGTTTCCTACCAAGTCAATCAGCAGGTTCAAAGGGTGCAGGCAGAGCTGAAGGTAAATCCTCAATCTGTTGATCTGAAAATGTTAAAGTAAGGGGTGAGTCCACCGATTCAATGAATGAAAAACAGAATTACCAATTGATAACTAAACCCCTAAATGTAATGTGCATTACTGCTAAAATATTTTAAAAATCTCATTTAATACTTTATTAACATAATAAGCACCTAATGCACCCTACATTTAAGAAGAAAAATAGCTTTCTCTTTATAATCATACCACAGTAGTAATATTCAATATGATATTCAAATAACCATTTATATCAGTAAATATTTCAAAATAATAAATATAAATTTCCTAGGATCCATCAATATACATAGGGGAGAACTTAAACTGTGAATATAGTGTTCCCGCTCCAGAGGATAAATCTCAACTGAAAGGTAACCCGATCCTCACCTTCGTGAACTGCACTCACCGAAGAAAAATACTAAATTTTTTGTTCTCTTTCAGGCATCCTCATCCTGAGAAACTATTCACAACAACACTCAATCTTCTGTCAGGAACTGTACTTACTGACAGAAGTACCCTTTATTAGGAACTGCCCTCACTGACATAAGTACTCACAAATTCTTGTACCATTCATACTTTCACAATATTAAGGTCCAGATATTTTTCATGCTATGGACAAAATAATAAGTTCACAGATAAATATATATTACTTTCTTTAATTTTTCCAAATCATACTCAAATAAAATTGAGTCACAAGTTAATACTTAACAATTTAGGCATCAAGAGGTAAGTAAGAATCCACTAATCGTTGCCAAATTTGGGGACTTAATAATTAGCTCAAAATATCTTTACTTCAAGACTGAGTTGGTTCCAACGGGTTGGCTTCAGATAAGCCTATGTGCAAACACACATGCATAACCCATTAGTACACTAAGTTTGACACCATTTTTCTATTATGACTCTAATAACTAGGGAAGGACTTAACTTGCATAACTATGATTTTTGAGTCTAACCATGCTTGAATAATAATTATACTATAGTTTAACTTCCAAATTCCCAGCCATTAATGGGGTTACAATTTCATCCATATGTATATAGGGAAATGTTCACTTTTCATATTTAAACTTCTCAACATGAACTTAACTAGTGTTTGGCACAATTCTTCAGACATCCAACTGGTAGTATCCTAAGGAATAAGGAGTGAAATTAACATAGTCTTCTCTTTGGCATTTTTTCAAACACCTTGCGTGCATCGTCCGGGTGACCCTCTTGAACCGGGGGAGCAAAAAACCGGTCAAAAACCAGTGACCCGGTGTTGAACCGGGTGGGTCACCAGTTTAATCGGTTTTCAGATTTTTTCTTAATAATTTCTGTTACAAAGATTCGAATAAGATGAAGAAGAAGAATAAACATAAAAGAGGTGTCAAAATCATAATCAAACATACTAGAAACAACAAAAACAACTAAAAAAAATCAATATTAATGTTTAATCTTCAGAAACTAGCTCAAATATACATCAAAATAAAAATTTTTTTTGAACTATACAGATTGTAGAACACCAAAATGAACAATTATAGATTTATTTTAATTATAATGCAATTATTTAATGTATTTCAAATATATTAGTATTTATTAGTTGATTATTTTTATTTTTATTTAGTTTAATTATTCTATATATAATATATTCTACAATATAAATAATATATAATTAAAATATATATTTTTTAATTTACACCGGTTCAACCCCGGTTGAACCAATAACCCGTGACCCTCTGCCTTCACCGGTTCAATGACTAGTCCAACTTTCTGAACACTGTGTTAATGTTACTTAGGGAGTTTATATATCTTTTAAAAAATAGTTGTTTTTTTTAATTTTGTGTAATAATAACAAAATTATAAATTTAAAAAAAATAAAAACACAACAAAAAAATTAAAAAATTCAGAAAGAATCATGCATTATAAAAAGACATTTTGTTTAAAAAAAGTATAAAAACATTTTAAAAAATGTTCAAAACAATACCATAAATAAATAATGAATAAATAATGCAAACAATAAAAAAAGATTAAAAAAAGGGATGGGATGAAAAAACTGAAAATGGGACTGTGGGGGTAGCATAGTCCCCCAAGTTTAAATCATTTATTACTTCTTAAATTAGAGTTCTTACATTAGTTTAAGAAAATACTATTATTACCTTTCTTTTACTTGAAAACAAATTACGAAGAAATATAAAGAAAAGTAATAATGCAATTAATATTTGCATCAATTATCTTTATTTTTCTTAGTGTTTACTAATATCTGGTCGCCATTTTCTTAATATTATTTATTGCAACGCATTATTCATAAAAGTAATCATTAGTCATAAACATATCATTATATAGAGTTTTGTAACTTATAAGTAATTTTATATAAATAAATATTTTTTTAAATTTTATGTATTTATTATAATAATCTATGTATAATTAGAATAAAATAGAAGTATTTTTGTTTACTACTAATTTTAATTTTTAAAATATTATATTTAAGCTAGTAAGTAAGATGTAGTAATAAAAACTCGAATAAAAAACTCTTGAAATTAAAATTTTAAACAACAAAAAATAAAATATGATATCTCAATGATGGGGATAAAAATCTGAGTGATGACTGATGAGTGAATAGCCAAACAAAATTATATTATCTACGTATCTGGCGAAGTTATGGTGTTTGATTCATCGAACTCGTGATAAGATTTATATACTTTATATAATATGGCCCACAATAATTCCAACAATTATATTGATGGGCCAGCTGATAAATTGATTATTATGGTGTTTTGTCCACTTCAATGTTAAAATTAGAGTAATATTATTTATATATTAATATTATATTTTTAATTATTAATATATTATAAAATAATTTATTATAAAAATAAAAAAATATTATTTTTAACATTATATGATGTCACATTTTTTTTATATTTTAAAAACATCACGTGTTAAGAATGAGAGTATAATATTATTAAAATATAATACTATCTTGGTACCACTTAGTGTGATTGATTTACCATAAACTATATATTTTGAAATACAATAACATGAAATAAATGTGAAATTTTGGTACCACATAAAATTTGTAAATATCACAAGTCATTTTGATTTATTAATTTAAAATATAAATAATATTAATAAATTCCCTAAATACAACTAAATATTATTCTCATACTAAGTATTTAAAAAATCATAATTAAATCTCCAAACTCTTGTTGAATACTTAATTTCACGTTAAATCAAGTAATATTGAGTGTCCAATTATAATTGAATTAATTACCTAATCCTTTTGTAGGCTGAATGAATAAATATTTGATATTGATTAAATATTTAATAATTAATAAATAATTAAATAGATAATAAGTTAAATATAATTAGAATTAAAATTACAAAATGATCTAATACGTTGTCACAGCACTATTCACAAAAAATCTATGATACGGAAAAAACCTAAAAAAAATGGTGCTAACAAATTTTTTTCAATAAAAAAGGTTTTTGTTTTTACTTTTTAATTTTAAATACTTGTATGAAATTATTAAAAAAATTTTAATTTCAAAATTTAATAAAAAGATAAACGATTTTGTTATTTTCATACTCACTTCATACACACTTCATTCACTTGCTCTCTTTCTCTCTCTCTCTTCTCTCTCTTCCCTCTCTCTTCTCTCATCATTTTTTGTTGAGTTGTAAGAAAAGTTAATGTACGGAGATGTAAAAATAAAATTTCTCAAAGATGCGCTATTACGACTAATAGCTTACACCCAACAAAATTATCCCAATAAAGAAGAAAAAAAGCAAGGAGATATGAAGTCTATTTAAAGAGCGGGACCAGTGAGGTTGGAAGCAGCAAGTTTCATTTCTTGTGTAGCAAAACGGTAAACACCATGAGAATGATAGTGCCTCTTCTGTTTCTGTTCTCCATCGTAGCAACAAGCCATGGCTCAGACCTTGGCGACGAGCCCTACCAAATCTACCCTCTCCGACTAAAATCCGGCACCGGTGGTGCCCACATTCACCTGCAGGGCATAACCTGCTCGAGTTGGAGACTTGCCGTGGAAACCCACAACATCATCGAATGGACTACTGTTCCAGTTGAGTGCGGAGACTATGTGGGCAACTACGTTGTCGGTCAAAAGTATAGACAAGACTCCAAAGCCGTTAACCGAGAAGCTTATTTCTATGCTCGCGCCCTCAATCTCACCAACGACGGCAAAAACATCTGGGTCTTCGACGTTGATGAGACTACCCTCTCAAATCTTCCCTATTATGCTCAGAATGGATTTGGGTACCCTCCTCCTTACCTTTTCCTTCATTTTTTTTATTATATTAGGCTATATGTTGTTATTTTTGTTGTATTTGTTATTGTAAGTAAGAAAGTTTTCATTTTTATGGGTGAAACGAATGAAGGGTGGAACCATATAACTCGACAAAGTTCAACGCATGGGTGAACGAAGGAAAAGCACCAGCACTGCCAGAGACTCTGAAGCTGTACAACAAGCTGGTGTCCCTTGGCATCAAGATTGTGTTCCTAACAGGAAGACCAGTCAGTCAGAAGGAAATTACAGCTACCAACCTTAAGAACGTCGGCTATCATACCTGGGAGAAGCTAATTACTAAGTAACATTTTGAGGATATTAACTTTGTTGGAAGGTCATTAATTAATATTCATAAAGTTTGAATGATTTAAAAAAAAAAATTGAATCTGTGGTTGCAGGACTTCGCCATACTCAGGTACAACAGCAGTGGTGTACAAGTCAGCTGAGAGAACGAAGCTGGTGGAGAGTGGATTCAGAATCATTGGAAACATTGGGGACCAATGGAGCGATATTCTGGGTAACAATACAGGTGATAGGACCTTTAAGCTACCCGATCCTCTCTACTACATTAGTTGAGCACTCGCCACCACTGTATATCCCCATATATGTGGACTCCTGAAGTTCTTTAAGCGCCCTATATCTCACCCTTAAAATGTTTCCAGTTTCAATGAATGAGAAATAATAAAGTCCACACTAAGGGATTATGCAACCTTCTTTTTTTTTCCATAAACTTTTTATACTAATATTCTTCATATAGCATGCATGAGAAATCAAAGAATGTAAGTTTAAAGTTCTAACAGTGTCTATAACTTCTAAATTATGCCTGGAAACAAAAATAGAAAGGAGAACTACATGTTGTTTTGGTACTGAGAAAATGAGGTTTAGTAAGTGGGACCTCCAAACAAAAATCACATTAGTATTTCTCCCTAAGATATGGGGTTTAGTGAATTCATCGCGGTCTGCGGAAAGAGATATTATTCCCTGCAGATAAGCCTATCCAGTGTGGAAGCAACCAAGTGGCACACTGAATGATGAAAAATATCATCCCAGACAAAAATGGCCTTAATTATCTGTGGGAGATATCAGACATCAGAATCTCCATCCCATGCCCTGAGTAGACCCCACCTGGTTCACTCAGTAATAGGCTATTCTACTTTTCGTTATGTGGAGGAGATTGTAGTATTAAACATCTCTCCAAGTAGCCTAATTAACTCTTCAGTTTAACCATCAAGTAGCTAACTAGTTCACTTCTTATTACACTTTCACACTTTTTGCTCATTATTCTCTCAGAAGAGTGTGATTATATGGCTAGTGGCATTAAGGAGTCAGAAATTACGAGAGCTATCAATTAAGAATATTAACTTAGTTTTGCTTTAAAAACTAAATAAGATGGGGTTAATTAAAAGGTTCTTTTTAGATGGATTCTCCTATCCTATACAGTGAATTACTATTTATCTCTCCTTTATTTTTTTATTTTTTGATATTAATTAATTATTTTTTATACAAAATGTTTTTGAACATTTTTTTATATATATGGACCTTAAAACTTCAAGTCCAACCCTATCTTTTAAGGATTACAACTTCACTCTTGCCTTAAGGACTATTTGTAATTTTTGTTTTGCTTTAAGATTAAAAGGTTATACTATTGACTTAATTTTATAATATTAATATGATTGATAGGGTCAATCTTAAAGATTTGATCTTTTTTTATTTTTGGTTAATTTATTTTCAATTGAGTTTAAATTTATAACTTTTAACTCCTAATGAGTTATATTCTCATAGTTAGATTTGAACAAGTCTAGAGATAAAAGAATATCAAAGCACCAAAAATCAAACCAACTGGCCACCTAACCAGTTAATTATAATTCTGTGTTGTCTATTTCTACGATCTACATATATAATATAGCTCTATTATTCCATGCCAATTGCATTATTTCTTACTTTATTCAATGCTTTTGTCTGTTATCTATCTATGCACCAATTATGAAAAATATATATATAAATAAACGATCTTTCTATGTTGCTATTATATGGAATATGTGAATCACGTGAATTAATTTCGTAGTATTTATTTTTCAACATATATATGTATCTAAGAAGCGATAAAAGATTTATGCTTAAGATAATATTGATAATGAACAGTATAATAAAAAAAATTTCATTATTTTATCGTTTGTACACTTTGATTTTCATGTTTGGCCGGCCAAGTACACATCACAGCCATATAATATATCCACTAAACTTTTCTCCAATAACCAGAGGTTAAATCTATTTAAACAACAAAAACCAGAGCCCTTTCAAGCACCAAAATAGTGTTTCTTCTGCTATAGAAACAATAATGAGAGTGATCATGGTGCCTCTTCTCTTTCTTGCCTCTATTGTTGTGGCAACATGCCATGGCTCAGACCTAGACCTTGAACTACCCTACCAAATTCACCCTCTCCGGCTTAAATCCGGCTCCGGCGGCCGCCCATTTCCTGGCATTCTGTGCTCCAGTTGGAGGCTGGGTGTGGAAGCTCACAACATCATAGATTGGAAAACTGTTCCAGAAGAATGTGAAGGTTATGTGGGGCACTATCTGTTAGGCCATCAGTATAGATTAGACTCCAAAGTTGTTGCTCGACAAGCGTATGTTTATGCTAAAGGCCTTAATCTCAAGGGGGACGGCAAAAACATTTGGGTGTTTGACATAGATGAGACTTCTCTTTCAAATCTGCCATATTATGCTAAACATGGATTTGGGTACCTTCTAATCTTTTGGTTATGCTTTTTTCTTTTTGGTATTAGTGGGTTATTAAAGCTGGCCAGCCCGCCGGATCGGAATAATGATATATTTGGGTTAATTTGAATTAATTTATATTTAAATTGGGTTGACATATTATTGGTCTAAATCAGTTCATCGAACCAATCCAATCATAATTATAATAATTAATATTTTTTATTTAAATATAATTATAATATTTAATTTTATACTAAATATATATATATACTCATTTGGACTTTATTTCGTATATTTAATTGTAATTTTTTAATTTTTATTTATTTAATAACAAAATATATTAAAATGATACTTTTTAAAAATAATGTTGTTAAAATTTTGCCTCCTATAAAATTATAACAATTATGAAAAAAATAAAAAAAATAGACAAGTAATATTTGTGAAACAAGAAACTAATAATTTTATTGTATTTTGTATAAACTATATTTTATATTTTTACTTCTATCATTTTGACTATATATTTTATTTTTCATTCAAACTAATAATATAGAGAAAAAATTATTATTAGGTGCTTATAAGGCAAAATTAGTCTAAAGTAATGTCTAATAAATAAACAAATTTCAACATGTGCTTCATTTCTTACTTTTGATTAGTGGTACCTAACATGTATAAAAGAATAATTTCTTCTAATATAAAAGTCAATATTACACAAGTATAAAATCCTTATACAAAATGATCATATTTTATTACTAAAAAATATTGTCTTTATCAATTTGATATTTTAAAGATTTTTTTTATTATGTTAATGTTCACTCTCGAGGCATTCATTTTTTATAACATTGAGTATCATTTGTATCAAAAGTCTTAGTGGGCCATTTAAGATTAGTATACTTTTGGCTATGAGACTATTTACTCTTAAACTCTTGGAGTGGAATTTTAATTTTTTTTTATAATTTTAATTTTAAGAAATAAATTTAAAAAATTAAAAAAGAATTTTTTTTAAAATTTTCATAACACAATAATTTAAAAAACAAAATAGGAAAACAAAAAAAAAGTACAAAATTCTTTTAACTTATTTCTTAAAATAAAAATTTTAAAAAAATTAATAATTAAATAATTAAAAATTAAAAAACCTATACTCCAAGTAGGATAGTGACCGCTCTGGTTATTTATTTTGAAACTTGAAAGCCTATTGACAGAGCAATTGCAGTGTGTATTTGAATATAAATTTATTTGATGGCATTGTTGGGTTGAAAGCGTGGAGCCATATGACCCGACGGCGTTTAATGAATGGGTGGAGAAAGGCGTAGCACCACCACTACCGGAGAGTCTGAAGCTATACAACAAGTTGTTGTCTCTGGGAATCAAAGTAGTATTCTTGACAGGAAGGTCACTGTCACAGAAGAATATTACAGCTAGCAACCTCCACCTTGTTGGCTATCACACATGGGAGAAGCTTATTCTCAAGTAAAAATTTCTTTTATTTTTCATTTACTCTCAAATTAATTAAATATCCAGAAATTTAAACCAATTACTTTATCTTATCTTGAGTTTTGATAATATAGTAGTCTGTTTCTTTATAAAAAAAAGTATGAGAAAATGAATTTACCTTTAATATTAAAGTATTTTTTATGTTACTCATAAAGTAATAATATTTGATGAGTAGTTTTTTATTTCTTTTATTTTTTTATTATTCTTATTTTAAGAAAAAATTTATTTTTCTTCTATTTTTTGATTTATTTTTGAATATTTATATTATGAAATTTTTATTTTTTTTCAAAATTTTTATATTTTTTTAATTTATTTCTTAAAAAAATTATAAAAAATAAAAAGCCACTCCTGACATAGAAAGCACCTAATACTAATATGATAAGAATAATTGAATAAAGATAAATTAGTATTTTTACACTTTTATAAAGATAAAGTGTTATTTTAAAAATAAAAAAAATATTATTAAATGTTATATTATTAAACTTTGAGGTTAAGGTAATTTACCCATTTAACATTTATCTATTTATAAAAAAATTAATACTAAAATTCGATAAAGTAGTATATTAAAAAAAAAAAAGTGACAACACCATCTTTGCCAAATATTGGCATTTCAGTTTTGTAGTATATTTTAAATGAAGTACTTGACCTTTTAGCTAGCTTGATCATCATATACCACTCTCCTAATTAATTATGGCAAAATATTCCCCTTGCTGAAATATTTTAGTACTTTTATAACACTAGAAAATTAAGTATTAATATTATAAATATTTTGAAAAGCAAGTAATTATTTTTTACATCTTAACATTCAACTCTTATATTATAAAATATAAATGACAATACTTTTCAGTATTACTAAAGTATAATTGAAAAGGATTTTGAAGGAAGAGTGTGCTAATTGAGATTATTGATCAAGTTTGATTGTTTTGAAGAAATAACAAAAAATTAAATTTATTTGGTTGCAGGGATTCATCATTCTCAGGTAAAACAGCAGTTGAATACAAATCAGCACAAAGAAAGAAGCTGGTGGAGAGTGGATACAGAATCGTTGGAAACATAGGGGACCAATGGAGCGATATTCTGGGTACCAACACCGGCAATCGGACCTTTAAGTTACCCGATCCACTCTACTACATTAGTTGACTTAACTCCTGTTAGTGAAATAACTCAGAACTGGGCTCTTAATTCTAGTTCTGGCCCTTACGTGATCGTTATGAGATTCCAGTGTATCTGAAATAAAGCTCAAATAAAGGGATTATTCATGTTTGTGCTGGTTTGCCATGGCTGCAGAGGCTACCTTAGAATCTCCTCCCATTGAAGGTATTCTATCTTTTCAGCAAGAGGTAACGAGTAGCAATTTAAAGCAAAACCAATAACTACAGCTCTGAAGTTTTACAAATTACTTCCAAGACCAAGACCAAGACCATGACCATGACCATGAAAGAAAGCTTTGATTAAGAACAGTCACCACCATGGCTATATGCTCCCCTTATTTTAAATTGATATGACCGTGGGAAGGGACTAAAGCTTGAGTTGGGGGATGGGAGAAGATAACAGCTAATATCGGGGTGCGGGGAGGGGGATGACAGAAGCTTGACTTGGGGGACTGGAGAAGATGACGGCTCTTAATGGAGGTGTGGGAGAGGATGACGACGAGCAGAGAGGAGTGAATTAGTGAAAGAGAAAAGGAAACCCAGATTTTTTTTTTAAATGCATGTGGTGCAAGTTGGGTGGGATTTGGTGTAGGGTGATAACTTTTAACTCAGCAACCCTACTCGCATATTTTAGGTTAAAAAAACTGAACTAATTCGTGAACTCAAACTAACCTAAACCAACAGAGAGTGCGGATCATGTGCACGCGGTCCAATTTGGACAATCATGAAAGAGAAAAAAATGAGTGGTGCACTGTGCAACAACCGTTAGATAACTACAATGTAATTGGACGGCATGCAATTGTTACTGCACGGTTTCAAATCCCAAATATATGTGGATTGAGTTAAGTTGACAAGTCAACCCAACTTAATGAACACTCTTAATATTGAGATTTTTGGAAAACTACATGATAAGGTTCTTGGAGAAGGTTCACCTACAAGTTTGAATGTGACTCTAATACTATTAAGCCAAAGGTTTATTGATATAAGAGAATCTTTTGGAATCTAGGTAATAGGTTAGCGAATCAATTGGGCTTGGTCTAAGGCTTGTATATTGTCCCAATACAAATTATATATTATGAGTTTTTTTTTTTCAAATTTTAATACGCACAGTAATTTTATTAAATTTTTTATTAATAAATAATTAACTATATATTCCACAATAAATATTGTTATTTTTATGAAATACAATTTAAATATTATCTCGTAAAAACTTTTATCTTTTTTGTTTTTTGAATAACATTTTTTACTATTTTAATGAAATTCCAAAACAGAGCTAGAGGGATTTGGATTTGATCCATTTTAGGATCAAATCATTTTCTTTCTTTTCTCTCAATTGTGGTTGTCCAGTCATGATTAAGGGTACGTTTGGGACAGCTTTTGCTGTTTCAAAAGCTACTTTTTTTTTAAAAAATAAGTATTTTTTTTTTCATTTGGGCTGTTTGTATAGGATTATTTTCATAAGTGCTTATTTTAAAAATAAGCAGAAATGCTGCTTTTTTTTTTAAACAGAAAAATGTTGCTTAAAAAATAATTAGGTCTAACGGAAGAGAGAGAAAATTTTGTAAATCAATATAACCCTTAAATATTTCATAAATTTTTTAAAAAGCACTTTTATATGTTATTTTTAGTAATTTTACATATTAAAAAACACTTTTATATTTTTGCATCCAAACGCACAACATCTGCTTTTTTCAGTAAAATCACTTCTACGTAAGTCCATCCAAACACCAAATACCTGTTTTTTTTAAAAAAATTACTTTTATTTAAAGCATCTGATTAAAAGTAAAAGTCCATCCAAACTGTCCCTAAGCCATATTATCATTGTCATTAAAATAAAATAAAAAAATTCTGCCCCCACCTCTTTCTTCGGGACGCTAGCCAACATTTAGATTTGCCTCTATCCAAACTTTTCGAGTTTACCCTAACATTCCCCACTTGTACTACTGTTGCTGAGCAATTTTTGGATATCAAATGGACCTCCCCATAACGTAATTTTAATAAGGCCAATTTCCTGGCTTTTGCAATTAGTTTCGCTATAGCACTTGTTGCTCTAACTAATTGTCCACCATTTCCGAGTGTGATTTCTATGTTATGTATAGCCGTTTCTATGGGCATATCTATTGAAGTTGATTCTTCTTTTTGATCAATCAAAACTCCTTCCCAAACTGAATCCGGTCCTTTTCCCAGTTCTTCTGTCTCTCTCTTTTATGGCTGTTACCACCACCAATGGTGGGAGCAAGATCTTCAACAGAACTAGAAACGAAGCTGACAAGGAGAGTTGGCAAGCATTCTCTGTTGTCGACAAGGTTGCGGGGAAGAAGAAAGAGAGGCACTGTCAGTGACAAATTGAAAAACTAAAATGAGGCAGACTCATGGGCGGTAGGGGATTTTTGATATTTTTTTATTTTTTAAAATTAATTAATTAATTTTTATATCATATATATTTTTTAAAAGTTTTTAAATTTTTTTAACTTATAAATGAATAGTAATTTTTTTTTACAAAATATATGATATAAAAAAATAATTAATTACTTAAAAAAATAATAAAAAATTAAAGGCGTGCGTTTTTAACCATCCCTCAATTTTGATTTTGATTTTTTATTTTTTTAAAAATTTAATTAAATTAATTTTTTTTTTATATTTTTGATATTATTCTTTCATAATTTTTTTATTATTTATTTGTAAGCTAAAAAATTTAAAAAAAATTACAAAAATCCCCTATTCTGTTCAGGCCTTTAATAAAATAGGACTAAACTTATAAAACTATTCTGTTCAGGCCTGGTTGGACAATGTCCAGGAAGTATCAGGCTGACGACCACCTTTTTGGTGCTCCTCTTGGGTGCGACTTAAGTGGCTGGGTAGTGAGAGGGGGTGAGGGGAGCACCGTAAACGTTTCCCAGGTGTCCAGCTCCTTTCTCTTCTAACGTGAAGCCTTCCCTTCTCCACGTTTGAAGCCTTTCCATTCCTAGCGGTCACAAATCACAGAGCATCACCTTCTCCCTCTTTCTCTCCGACGGATCTAGCTTCACCATTGCCGGCGACGCACCACCGCGAAGAACCACTGCCGCGACGACGTGTAGCTCCGCAGCGCATCGCTCTGTTTCATCTTCAGAGCATTGAAGGAAGAGTTCAAACAGGTAAAGGGGTTTCTTCTTGCTTTCCATTCCAACTCTTATTCCTATTGTTTGGAAGATTTGCTTCATGAACAAGAACGAGATAGGCAGAAACAATGAATGGCAATGGTTACCTTGTTAAGCCCTTGACTGTTTATAAACAAAACATGGCTTATCTTCTGATAAAGTTTTGGATTTAGTGTTTACTCTTCTTTCTTCTTTGATTTGGTTGAGTCAGTTTTGTCTCTTGTTCTGGATTTTGGTTTAAATGGTTAACTTCTGATTCCAGTTTGATGGGTTCTGATTCGGGTTGCTTCTCTAAAGTAATTTGAGTGTCCAAATTATTAGGTTAAGGACGAACACAATCTGTTTGATAAAATGCCTTGAATTGAGTTAAATATTCTTAGATATTCTTCCTATTCTCAAAGTCCTTGTTGGTTGAAAACATGTCAGTAGAAGCAACATTTGGTCCGAATAAGTTCAGATTGGCCTGTGAGAAGCTTGTATGGGAATTTTGCCTAGAATAATATTATCATATACTGGTTTCAATGCTAAAATTTCTGCTCATATGCATCGAAGAAGATCCCATACTTGAGCATTACCGTCTTTATGGTTGGTTGAAGGCTTTTATTTCTTGGTTCAAGTGTTATAATCCAAGTTATACTGTGAAAATTACGTTGTGACTATTTCTAGATGGTTTAAGTTCTTACTCAGATTGAATGTGCTATTTCAATTATAAGAATTACATAGGAGACCATGCATTTGTTAAATGCCCTGTCTCTGGATTTTTCTGAGAATAATGGAATTGATCAGTAATTGAGCTTGAAATCGAGCTTCATTGATATATGTCTTTGACTAGATCACGTAAATTATATAAATTGGTTAAATAATTGCATGGTTAATAACTGGTTTGCAATTTGGTTTGGTTCTTTTCGTTTAATTTTGATAATGCATGATCTGTAAAGGATATCTGGGTTACAGGCAAAGAAGTCGAAGGAGGATTTGAAAGAAGTGACACACAAGGTTTATTTTGACGTTGAGATTGAAGGAAAGCCTGCTGGTATTTTCCCCTCTCTTGGGTCTTTAAGCTAATCTAAAGTAATACCTCTTCTTTCAGTTGTATTCAAACTTAAATAGGATAAGTGACACACAAGGTTTATTTATCATTTATGGATTTATGGCAGTTGCACTGCTTGTGATAATTTCTAATTCTACTGACTGATATGATTGGTCAGAGGATTTATCAGTTATGCTTGATATTTTGAAAAGAGTACAATTCAGAGTAAAAAACAAGTGTTTTAAGCAAAACCTACTTGAACATGATTGTTTCCATTTCTGAGAAATTAAGACTGGAATTATGGTAGTGACACTTGCAATAAATAAACAATTAATGTTTAGATAAGGCAAAAATTGCCAGTATAAGCATAAATTGTCCAGTTTAGTTAACTGATGAATCCTAGAATGAGTCTATCTTTGTCTGATAATACTTGTTCTTTTTCTGTTTGGTATGACTAGGATTGGTTTATTAGCTTTTCACAATAATTTAATTCAAATCTATTTTGCTTTTTCATTATGTTTGTCTGATTCTTGTAGTCAAGTATTGGTTGTAGTTACATTTATATGTTTGCAGATCAAATAAGCACTTCCATTACTTTCCCTGTTGAATGCTACCAATTGTATAGGAACATGCACGTAGTTAATATTCATTTTCTTTTATAGATCATGCACTTTCCATGTTTCTTTTAATTATGTTGGGTAAGGCTATCCTTGATGTGCTTACACTTTAGACTTTAAACCAAAAATTCCTATGGATATATATATATATATATGGTTATGTATGTGTTGTTGAAGTACTATTAATAGTAATAATAGTTATGGTAATAACAACAGATGGTGTTGTGATTAGTCATCTTAATTTTGACTATTCAGTAAAATAACATAGTCAAAATTTAAGCTTGATCTTGATAATGACATATATGTACAAGATTTAAGCTTTTGAGGTGAGGTCTTGATATACTTGATCACCATTCAGACTTGTATATTTTTTATTGTCTACGATTTTGCAACTATTTTTATGTCCCAAAAGGTATTGTTATTATTATTGTATTAAAATATAGATTACACTTTCAAAAATGAAAGAAAAAAAATTAATTAGTATAATGGGCCAAGCCTAGACTTTACCCATGTGCTTGAGCCAAAGCTTAGCTCATGAAAATGGACCAAATTTAATATGGGCTTGTGGGCGTAGGCCCAAACCCAGCCCATGAACAGGTCTAGTCACACAATAAAGACCCAAAGTTGGTCTCATTGGATTGGTAACCTTAATGTAGCATTTTATCATGGGCTGAAGGCCCAGATCGGGAGCTGGAAAGCCTGAAGCATAAGCCATTTGTGTCTCCAACAAAACAACATAGTTTTGGCATGTCCATTCTGAACCTGCTTAGAATTGCAGTTTTTGTCCGAGTCTCTTTCTCACGGTTCACAGCAGCGGCCATGTAGGACACCAAAACAATGCCATTGTTCGACTGATACTCCATTGTTTCCCCCGATATTTGACCATAACGTATTGCAACGGTACGATATTTTGTTCCTTGAAACTATAAGTTCGATTTCGTCATTCTTATACTTTCTGCTTGTAATTTACGAAAGGAATATATTAGCTCTGCTTTGAGAATCCCAATTTGTACGCTACCTGTTTGTATTAATTCCTAAATGGACAGCAATACTGCTGAATGCGATTCTAAATGTTAACAGGCTCATTACTTGTAATAGTTGACATATTAATTACCCCTTTGTTGATGTATCCTTCAGCTTTGAGATACATATCCCTATGTTTTTTTTTAAGATACTGTTCTTTCCCATACTCTTGGAGCCATGAATCCTTAAGGGAACTGTTGACTTGGTCATATACCTTTTGTCATTGTCCTCTGGTTCCCTGTTTTCTCTGTTGGTTCATGTGCCTTTCTGAGAGACATTTTTCTGCTATGGCGTGTCCTCTGTGCACCTCTCTCTGCTGCCTAGAGCCATGCTCTCTTCAGTCTACCTCTCTCTGCTGCCTAGAGCCATGCATCCATTGAAGCTAATTACATTTGAATAATTACATACGAAGGAAAAAATTTTCCTCATTCCTTTGTAACATCTTCCATTCTACATATATTCAATTCACTATTTTTAAAAATAAAAAAAAAAGCAGTTGAGCTTTGTTTTTGTTAATTGTAATTTTTGTTTGATTTGTTATTTTGGGATGGCTGACCAAGGAGAAAATTTTGTTTGTATCCTATTCCTATGCTACCTTGGAGATACTATTATGGCTTAGAACATAAGTTCCACCTTTTTCTTTTAACTTGGAGATGTCCTCCAACCTGCTCATTAATTTGATATTAGTATGATATTATTGGAAAATTTCAATCCAGCAGGTCAATTACTGCAATAGCCTTTTTAAATAAATTATTTTTTATTATAATTTTTTTAAGAAATTTATCTAAAATAAGTTTTTAAAATTTAAAGTGAATAGTTCTTATTTAATTGAGTAATAAAAATAAAAATAAACAATTTTTATAGTAAATGGATGATTTTGTCCTTAATGAGTAAATAATAAATCTGATAATTATCTTTTTAACAAAAATAAGTGTGAACCCACAGATAAGGAAATAACTTGCATATGGGAGCCAAGTTGTGTGGAACTCCCTGAATATCCTTGAAGCCATAGCCATTCTTTTTCCCCACCCCCATTTTCTTCTTCTCCCTCATGCTCTCTCTCTTGCGCATGGCCATGGGAGGAATTTCAGAGCTTGAGCCTAGAAAATATACACCTCCTTTCCTCCTGCTTCCTTCACTAAAGTTCTTCATCTCGAGCTCCTCTTGCACCCTCTAGTTTTGGATTTGTGAAATAGCTCAAAAGTTTCACCTTTGGAAGCTTGAAAATCTTGGGTTCCTTTTCCTTCGTGCTGTTTTGGCCGAGACTTGGTTGTGGGGGATTGTTTCACGCCATTTTGGGTTTTTGGGGCTGATTAACAAACTAAAATTATAGGGGTTCCAAAAATAAATTCTTGAGGCTTGATTGTCAACAAGTTTCCTCCAGGCGTGCATTTTGTGGGCCAAGTTGAGTTTTGGCCGTGGAAAGCTTTGCAGTGAGTGGATTTCACTTATCTAGATGTGAGTTTTACAAATCCAGAAATTTATTTCAAGCATATTATTTATGATTTTTATTGTTTGAAAATGTTATGATTATTTGAATGACCATGGAATCGTTGTTAATAAGTGGACAGAATATGGATTTAAGTAGTAAAAGTTAGGTTAGGATCTGTCGTAGATAGTAAGTTTTAGATGACTAGAAATTACATTATAAATATTGCAGTTGAGTTTCGTCACTAGAGATGGTCGTGTTAAGCTTCTCTAGTAGAGATGGCCCAGATATTGTGTTGAGCTTCTCCAGTAGTGATGGCCCGAATATTTATATTGTAGATGAATTCCTCTTAGCTGAATAGTTTAGGTTTCCTTCATTGAGTAGGATCGGTTTCAGTGTTGTTTAAATTTAAGGATGAAACTTGAGTTTAGAAATTAGTATTTTGTGGGATGAATTTTATAGTTTCTTTGATATGAGATTTTTTTTAAAAAAATTAGTTCCCAGAGTAATATATATTACTTGACCAGTTGAGCATCAGGATATTTTTGCATATTTCGGAATAGTACTTGTAATCTTTCATCTCTTCCTAATACTTTTGTAAAGGTAATGTGTAATACATTTGGGAAGCTAGATATCTGCTGGTAAGTACTTCTCACTCTCAGAGTCTCGCGACCCACCCCGTTATATTTTTCAGATTCCACAGTTGGTGAACCTTCTTCGACTCCATCCACCTATCCTAAGCTTGCTAGTAGAAAGTGGTAGGCTAGCTTGTATTATCAATGGAGGAACTTTGAGTTGCATTTAGTTTTCTTGTGTTGTAATAGTCTTGGAGTTGGTAAATACAGTTGATTAAGTATTGTGGTCTTGTTGTATTTAACTGTTTGATAATAGGTTGATGTTGAACTTGGTCGGGTGGGCTAGGTGGTTTGTCTGTTGTTTTTGTATGTTTTGGTGGGGTTGTTGTACCCCTGGAATGTTTCTTATTTCAAGGGAAATTTTGCCTAAATTTTTGTAGAATGGATTGGAAGGAAATCCTTTTTAGTACTCTAATTTGAATATGTTTTATTTTATTTCAATAGAGTCTTTGAGTAGTATATGCATAGTTTAAAAGGCCTGTAGGATGCTACTCGAGTAGTAGTTTCCTACGCCGTTTACATGCCACAGAATTGGGGGCGTGACAATTACCAATTCTTACTCACCCCAAATACACGCAATTGCATGTATACCCTTTTACCAGATGTAGATATATAAGAGTAATTTGTTAATATGTCCATATAGAGATGGCATATAGAGGACGCGGACGAGGACGAGGACGAGGTTTTGGAGGTGGGGGTGGCCACTTATTTGCCAAACAAGAGCCATTTGTACTTTTTCCTGAGGTAACTTTATCTATCAATTGACCTTTCGGTTTCTCTTTCTCCATCAAAAGCATAAGATGTTGTGTACATTGGATTCATTTTCCTTACTGGAGCACAAATTGAACATAAGGAAATAATGACCAGCTTTATTAATTCTGGATTCTGCTATTTGACTACATAAAAATAATAGTGTGAATGAAAGTTCACCTTTGCCAAGACTGACGGAGAGAGGGATAGTAAAACCACTGGCCTAGTGGACCTCCGATGACCAAACAAAATTTGTGTCCAGTAATTTGACAATGTGTTCTTCTAGCTACTAAAATAAAATGAAAGATCCTCTATTGTAAATAATTTGTGGATGAACTTTGCAAAATCTTCTCAACTTGTTGATTCAAACCTCAAAAGTATATAGTAAATTGAGTATATTCAGAACATACCTAAGTAGCTGTTCGAGTAGATAAAACCAAAAGTTGAAATGAAGGACAACTCTCCCTCCTGTGCCCTGCTTTATCATAAATTAGTTATTGTATGGTTAGAGGGAGATGATTATATGTGGGATAGTTCTCTTCAATATTGTTAGGACTTAGGATTATCTATATATGTTGCAATCAATAGTCACAGCTTGTATGACGACCTCTCATCTCTGGCTACATGAAACTGCAGGATGTTATATTGCCTGATGTCAAACTGGATGATATTGATGTCAGTATGAAAAGGTTGCTTAGCTGGAAAAATAAGTTGCAGAATTACTGGAAAGCCTCTCCTTATCTTCTGGAGGACACAACCTCAAAGAGTAAGCTTTATTATCTTTACATGATTTATATATCATAGGAGTCCAATAAGATAGAGAGGAAGCATGTCAATACCAAAATCCTTGACAATGATACATAATTATGGCAGTAAGAGTTCCAAGTTATAGAGTTGTTCCAGACAAATCTTGCCAGGATTTTTTATTCATGTTGCATCAGGACAAAGGCATATTGCTTTACAAACTATGTGGACTATTCTCGTGTGAGCTTATTGACACGCATTTCTGTTTGCTTTCAAAAATCTTTTACTAGTACTTTTCCCCAAAATCTGACATTTTTAATAATTTATTTAAATTTGAAAATTTTCACTGATAGCTCAAAATTATATAACATTTGAATTTCCGATGCTATCGTGCTACTATATTTGGCTCCATTTATCTAACGTCTTCTCCCTCCCTCCCCTAACAAATATATACAGGCTTTTATTGTGTTGAACTTCATTACAATATTTTACTTTCTTGTTCTATTTTCAGAGAGCCAAAGGTTGGATGTGGCGAGATTTTCTGACAAGAAAAGGACTGTGTTTACTCGCGATTCTCTTTCACAAGTTTTAGTGTTCAATGATTTTCCTAAGGAGTTGATTCGAGGTGTGTATAATGGAAGTCATTATAAAGAAAGTAGTTGTGTTTTAATTTTTTTTTAAAAAAGTGCTTTTCATCATGCATTTTAGGTTCATGTGGGTGACTGATTGGATCTCAACATGGTATTTTCAGGCACAACAATGCGGACACCAAGACGAAAAAAATTCAGATGGAACCCAGAGTCAGGTTTGATAATTTCATATGCCATATATTATCCTCTCTTTTTTTCAGCTTTTAGTCCTCTGCTAATGTGAGTCAGTCATTCAGTTTAATGATTAGCACAGAACAAGTTTCACCTTCCTAGTGAAATGGATCTGATCCTCTTTTTTTTAAATAAAAAAATTGTTGAAATTTCATTCCTGATGTATCATATATATGCCATTGAGTAATTCTGATAAATAAGCTGTATATGTATACGGAAGATTTAGCATTCCAAAATGTAATAAGATTACATGAACTGGTTTTTATTGGATTATGTCACACTTTGTGGAACCTGCATCTGGTATGATCCTTGTTTTTAAGGCAGATCATTCTTTACTTAAGATGCAGCATGAAGATTTCGGATGTTTCATGAGACTGATTAAGATGTTTGTGTGACAGAGATGAAGAGACTAGATTTCTTCGAACAGCTTGAGAAAAAGGCCCAGGTGAACACCCATGCTAAAATATCTTACCTACATTCTTTCAAGATAACAAGATGGTGCTGATACTTTTAGTCAATTCTTTTCTGGAGACGTTCTTTAATTCAGCGTCAGTTCAGTATATACTTTACTGGGAGGTGGTATTGTAGACTTCCTGGATTCTTTACACTTCTCATATGTTTCCATTTTGTTTAAAGAAGAGGTAAATTCTGAAAGGTGAACTTCATGGAAAAATGCACCCTTGACCGTGATTGTAAGAAGTAAAAGTACGTTTGGTCTAAAATAATATTATATATGCCTTTTCAATACATAGTATTGTGTTACCCCCACTTTTAGAATGGAATCCTTTGTTGATGATTCTTTCACCTGCAGGGCCAAGAGGATAAAGGGGAAAAGGAAAAGAAAGAAGGAGAAAATGAAGATGATGATGAAAATGCCGGAAACGAAGAGGTCGAGGAAGATCTTAGTGATGATGATTATAATCAGGTTCTACGGTAGCCTCTACATTGATGTCTTAATTTTTCCATGTAACCTTGTTACTGATTGCTATGTTCTCATAAATCGGTGCTCTCCATGATTAAATAGTACATTATTAATATATTGCATTAACAGAAGCTTATCCAGAAAAGATTTCAAACAGAAATATTGATCAAAAAGGTTAAGCATTAACCACCTACAACTAAAATATTTTGCATTTAAGGTTTTCCACCTCCATTTTCTTTAATCCTTGGAGTGACTCTTTGATTTTTCTATTCAATCAATTGGATCTATGAACTTATTTGAAGTTTGAGCATTCAAAGGAAATTACTTTATGCTCATAAAATTATATTTTGCAAGTTACCTAATTTGACATTTAGGTGCACATAGGAGGTTTAATGTGTCACTTGGTAGCATTTTCCAGTAGTTTGAAGAGTTTTGGCACTAATTTTCCTTCTTTTCCTTTTTCTGTTGTGATACTATGTGCTTTACAATTTAATTTTACAATTGCGAAAGCAGTGTGTTTGGATTTTTATGTTGAAAGGATAAAAGTAGAAAACATAAGTGTCTAATTCAATTGATATCTTACAGAATGAATATTTTGATGACGATGAAGATGATTATAATGATGCAGATGATGGCGAAGGTACTTTCCTCTTGAATGTCACTTTACTGGTTTGACGCCGTTCGTCATTTTTCATTCACTCTAATCATCTTTCATTTGAATTTGACTTTGGCATGTTTTAATGTAGTCAACTTCTCAATTCTGACGCTCAACCACTAATTTTTTACATTTTCATTCATCGCAGATGAAGGTATCTACTAAGATATCCATGTGGAGAATCATATTCTGCTCTTCCTCTGACAGATTTTGGACTATTTAGGCATGTTCCTTCTTCGGTAGTATAAGTTGGGAATTGGCTTGGATTTTATCTGCTATTTGTTTTTGAGTTGGCCATAAGTTCAGTTAACCACCTTGTAAATTATTAAAGTGCGCCGCTTGACCAGAAAGAAATATGGTTGGTAGAGAAGTTGAGTATGCTAATTTAAGTTATGTATTTACTTTTTCACTTTTCAGCTCGTTTGCTAATAATCTCATTAGTCTTGTCAAGCATCTAAGGTAATTGAATGTGGATTTTTATTTCTCTCCTGTTCTCGTCTCCGGCGGTCAAGCATTTCCTTGTTTCAATTTTGTTCCACATTGTTTCATTTGCCTGGTAATGGCTCTGTTCTTATTGACTCTTTATTTGTTGGACAAGAAAAGACCACAACAGAAAAACTGCATGATGCTTGAAACTTGTGTTAGACCAAAAAAGTTAGAAGGGGTATAATTTACGTGTTTTTTATGTTATTAAGTAGGAATATTTTATGAATAGTTATTTTATTTTATATTTTATAATTTTTATTTTAAGAAATAATTTTTAAAGTTTTTTAAAATTTTGAAAACAATAAAATAATAAAAAATTTTCATAACAAATATTTAAAAATAAATTAAAACACAAAGTAGAAAACAAAAAAGTACAAAAATTCTTTTATTTTTTATATTTTTAAATTATTTTTTAAAATAAAAAAAAAATAAAATATAAAAGGTTATGAAGTATTACTTTATGTGTATGAATATCATACGAAGAACCATAATTTAAATATATATATATATATATATATATATATATATATATAATTTTTTTTAATGTTTTTTTATCAAAAAAAATTTAAATGCTGTTTATTAATATATAAAAAACATTAAGGAATAAATTATTTTATGATAAATTCAGAAATATTATATTTTAAATGATATTATCAGATTTTAATTATTTTATGTATTTGTTATAAGATACAGTTTTAAGATTTTTTGATATAATAAAATATCATTTTTGTGAAGATAGATTAATAAAATCATCCAAAAATTAAATTTTTTTATAAATTTTTAAATTCATAGTCATTACCCTTAATTATTGTCTAAAAATATTAATTTAAATAATATTTTTTTAAATTAAGTATTAAATGATTTTAACATTGAGCCCTCTTTTAATAAAAAAATATCAATATTAATTACTTGACCTCCTTATTTTTATGGCTTTTGTTATGTTTTATTTTTGGGGGTTACTCCCTCACATGACATAGTGACGGTAGAGGATTTTTTATAAATTTTTTTATTTTTTAAAATTAATTAATTATTTTTATATCATATATTTTTTTATAAATTTTTTAAATGTTTTAAAAAAATTTTAATTTATAAATGAATAGTAAAAAAATTTATAAATAAATAGTAAAAAAAATAAAAAATATTTTAAAATATTTTAAAAAAATATATGATATAAAAAATAAATAATTAATTTTAAAAAATAAAAAAAATGAGTGTGACACCCTTTATTTTTTATTTTTTAAAATTTTAAATTATTTCTTAAAATAAAATATTAATCATATAATAAAACATATTTTTATAGGAGTAATAATATTTATATTTATATTTTTAATAATATTTATTATTTATTCTTATTCTTATTTTATAATATATTAATAATTAAAAATAAAATAAAATAAAATAACTTAGTAGGTGAATATCACCTCAACTACTCAACGATTTGTCACCAAATCCCCGATTAACTGGGACCCGGGGATCCAAAACACGAGGCGGACACAATGATTTAGAGACCACGTGTCCGCACGTAGGGTATGAATACTCTTCCCACCAAGGAAAGCTGACCGTGAACGGTACTCATTCAATCACGTTCCAATGTACGGTCCAGATAGGTTGATGCATTTGAATCATCATAACGGTCTTCCCCCAGTGGACCCCACTCATCTCACTCTTCTTACTTTTCTCTTGCAGCCCCTAGTTTATTTCTGTCTCTCATTCAGAACAAGTCAGCGAGAAAACAGAGATCAAAACCAGCAAAAGCAGAGGAGAGAAGGGGAATCCAACGTTCCAGCTCGAAAATGTCGTGGCAAACCTACGTAGATGAGCACCTCATGTGCGATATCGACGGCCACCATCTTTCCTCCGCCGCCATCATTGGCCTCGACGGCAGCGTCTGGGCTCAGAGCTCCACCTTCCCTAAGGTTCATCAACCAAGCCTATTTGTCATTCATTATTCTCATTCGGATAATCTAATTAGATCTGATCGCTTTGGATTCAGTTTTTTTTCAATTTTCATGGTTGCCTCCTGATCTATTTGGTTGATCAGAGACTGTGTAATTCAATCGGTTCATTTTGACCGGGGAAAATGTTATTTTTTTCATGGGATGTGTTTTCTTGCAGAAAATTGTCATACCTGTTTTATCTACGAAATGCATATAGGTTGGAGTCAATCCTCATATTCTTTAGTAATTGAATGTAATATGACTAATGGGAAAGGGAAAAAAAAAGGAGGTGGAAATGAAAACGTATCTGGACTGCATTTCCATTTTCCAATTACCTATGTGTGAAAATATCAATTTATTCTTATTTTTATGTCACTCATCATATTAGTTAAAGATAAATGGATATTTTTACACCTTCATAAGATAACTTAATCTCATTTTAAAGGAGGGTACCCAATTTACCTTTGTTATATAATGGATGGGAGTTCAACTAAAATAAATTGAAAAATAAGGTATTGCTATATGGTGATATAATGCTAACATGCCTTTAAATAGTTTTTGATAATAAACCTTTGATTTAAGACTTAGGGTGTGTGCTTAGTAAGGATTAAAAATGGAGAGGGAAATCATCAACCTAACAAGACTGCCATTGCCCAATCTTCCATAATCCACACCATTTGTCTGAATTTTCACTACCACTAAGGCGCTAAATTTGGTGGTGGTTAATTCATACATCCATGACATTTTTCTGCCCTTTGCTTTATATTATGAAATTATGAATGAAGTTTAATTGATACTTGAGGTTCCTTGGGTTTTTTATGCAGTTTAAGACTGAAGAAGTTTCTGCCATCGTGAAAGATTTTGATGAACCTGGCTCCCTTGCCCCAACTGGGTTACACCTTGGCGGTGCAAAGTACATGGTCATCCAAGGAGAATCCGGAGCTGTCATCCGTGGGAAGAAGGTGCTTGAAGCTTTCTTATACCCTATGTCATGATTCTTTTAGGTTGACTCATTAAGTCATTTAATCCAATTATCCAACACTAATTAAGATCCTTTTTCTTTCTTCTCTGTTCTTTCTTGGATAGCCAGTCTAGATATAAATTATAGGCCTATCATCCTGGGGTTTTTTAGTCGTTGGATGTAAGTTACAACATCTGAGTAGGTCCATCTAAACTTTACCTTCAAATTAAAGTTTACACAGTTTGGCCCATGCCTCAGGCCTTACATGTGCACCTTTCCGTAAAATGTGCCAATCCATTTGGGTAATAACGATTTGCATGCACTAGGACAAGGGACACATAGATGCAAATTACTTTCGTCTTCTTAGAAATGTAGCATGTTGACATTGAGACATGTAAGTGTGTAACCTGGAATCTGTCAATTTCTTGGTTGCTCTGTACCCGACGATTTGCTTGTGACTTTTTGATAGAGTAAGTCATAAGATGGCTACGTCCCTTTCTTATGCAGTATCAAACAAGTCACTCTCCAATTCCATTGAATTCAAATACTGTAGTATAATCATCTTGAACAGTTTATAAAGTTGACAAATTTAAATGGTTATTCTTAGCTCTTTATTTGTGATTTGAAGGTGTTGAAATCCATTTTCCTAGATGTATGCCATGATGATGTTATACTTATGAACTTGTGAATAAAAATGTTTTACATAACACCAGTTATAGATTGAACAGTTCGTCTAATTTAATAGACTTTCAATCTTTGTTGTTGCATCTTCCCATTGGCAGGGTGCTGGCGGGATCACTGTTAAGAAAACCGGTCAAGCTATGATTTTTGGTATCTATGACGAACCATTGACCCCAGGACAGTGTAACATGGTTGTTGAGAGGTTGGGAGATTATTTGATTGATCAGGGGCTGTAGATCTCCCTCAACCACAAACAATTCACATTTGATATATGGTTTTGGGCCTGCATCTTCTCTTCCATGGCTTTGAGATGGTATTGAAGTTGGTTGCTGAAAAATAACGGTGTGAGGAAAAACAATTAGTCATATTGACGCCTTATCAGTTTTTTTGTGTGGCTTCAATTCGTTTTTATCTTTTTCTGTGTTTGATCCTTCTGAGTCCAAAAAATTGTTGAATACCTTTTGAGTTCACAAATGTGATATTATTAACAATTTTTAAGCAGTTAAAATATTGGTTTCCCATTTTTTCCTTTTCTGTTTGTGTTCTTTCTCCCTTTTTCGTGTCAAAGCCATTCACTGTTTACTTGGCACATAACTAGGGATAATATTTGTTTATCTTATGGTGGACATGCTCATCAAGTTAATATATGACATACTTTGGAACATGCCAAAAATGCCATTATATGCTATCATTTTTATTGGAATGTAATACTAGGATAATATTTTAAATACGTTGGTATCTTGAATATCATGATATGAGATACTAAAGCATGACAATTAAAAGTTATCAGAGTTAAAAATAAAGTAATATGAAATTCACATGTTTTTCTTTAAATTGTATTATTCAATCATATTTTGATATTTTGGATGATATCAAACATATTAGATATAATATATTAAATACAGTGGCAGATTTAATCTATTTCAAATAAAAGTTTTAAGTATTTTTGACATATACATTTTAATTTAGAATAATAGAATGGTAACCTCACTTGAGAGTTTGGACTAATGGTGGTTAAATAAAGTATTCCACGTTCATTAGCGCCAGTCCACTTATTTTAAGTTTTTTGAACGAATTTATTTGTTTTATTAAATCATTATTATATTGAATTATAATTATACAAGCCCACCAAAAAAATGTATTGATTTCTAATAAAAGATATATATGATATTATTTTTAATAAAGTTATAATGTATCCATTTCAACATATAAAAATTCAGGAAAGATAACTTTAAAAATGTTATATTGTTTATTTACTTATAATAATTTTTTAAATATTATATTTATTGTTGTTATTATTAATTTATAAAGAAAGTAATCCCATTTAACAAAAATTCTGAATCCATCACTTAGCAAAAGTATTATAAATATTTGGTATCATTTAAAATATTAAAATTAAAATAATAGTGTAACAATGATATTATTAAATTTATGCATCCAAAATGATAAGGGTGTGCATGGTTCGGTGTTCCACCAAACCGACCAAATATAATCAGTTCAGTTTGGATAATCGATTTTGATCATAAATAATAATTATTAATAAATAAGTAAAAAAATTATAAATATTAAATAATATATTATATATAATATAATATATATAATTATATATAAATGTTATTATATATATTTATATAGAATTATATTTAATATATATATATATATATTATTATATATAGAATTATATTTAATATATATATATATATTATTATATATAGAATTATATTTAATATATATATATACACACACAGAGACGATTCGGTTCAATTAATCATGATTTTAAAAAAATTAAACCGTCAATCGAATTATATATGACTCGATTAAAATACTATTTATTCGAACTAAATTATCTAATGATTGATTTGATTAATTTTTTTGTTTAATTCAGTTTAAACGAGTTAACAATTTAACTAGTCTCATTATCCTTCCCTATAAAATGGCGTGGAGCGTTCTTAAGGGTGTTTTTGAAAAGGATGTTGGACAAAACCACTCAGCTACTTCTCCCCTTACCCGGAAAAAAATAAAACAAAAACTCCCTACTCATTTCAAGATCACTGCAGTCTGCACCATTCACCCTGTCACTCACTACTTTTAACCCACTCAGGTGAAGATGAGAATGGAACTCTAAGCTGGCCCAATATTGGGGCTGGTCCATTATATAGAGTCCAAGCCCATTAAGAATAAGTCAAGAGTGAAGAGTATTAGCCGCTTTTAGGGTTTCGCTGCCTCCCCCGTGCATCTTCGTATATATACATACACAATAAAAAAGCCTTCTTCCTCCTCATCTTTCAAGCCGATGATTTCCTTCATGGTAGATCATTCCTCTCTCTCTCTCTCTCTCTCTCTCTCTCTCTCTCTCTGGTTAATCGGTAATAAGTTTTCAATTTCACGATTCTAGATCATTCGAAATGAAAAGCAGGGATTGTGTGTATCGGTGTTGTGCTTTAATTCAATGCACTCTTCCGAAAGAGTTCCCTGCAACATAGATCTGTGGAAGATGGGCAGTTGTGTTTCATCTTTGATCTTGGATATTACAACAATCATCCTCCCTACATTATTTTCTCTTCCTTTTCGTTTTCTCGATTCTTTATTTCTCAACAGAGGATCTTCAAAGTAACATTGATTGTTTGGGTACCTTCCAGGAAGGTCAAGGTTGAAATCCTTGTGCTGCCATTACTCTCCAATTCTAGGGTTTGGGTTCGCAGAAGAGGATTTCAGAGATGAGTAATCCTAGATTCACAGAGCATCTCTCTAATAAAATCACTTACAAACTTTTTAGGGTTATTCTTGTTCTCTCTGTGGAGCTTGGGAGTGACTTTGTGATTAATCTTCACATAGAACATAAAAACAAGGTAAATCATCTTATAAAATAATAAAATACTTTAATCTCTTTCATTTTTTTATATTTTACATATACCTTTCTTTTATCTCTAAAATTTATACATTTTCTTTATATTTTAAAAATAAATTATACATAACTTCAATTTAAATAAATATAAGTTAATTAAAGGTTCACTAGTTATCTATTTCAAAATACCTTAAATAAATTGTTTGAAGTACTGTTTTTTCACCGTAAGGCACCTTTGTTAGGTGGGACTTTGATATCAAGAATATTTTTGAGTTGGAAAAATCTTTTATAAGAATTGATTTTATTTAAATTTTGCAAAATTGAAAGATTGTGAGAGGGAAGAAATAATTTGGGAATTGATTATTATATAAATATTTATTTGATAAATATAGTTTATAATGTTTTTTAATAAATAAATATAATTTATTAAAATAATTAATATGGAATTATAAATATTATTATAAAATATTGATAAAAATATTATTTATAATATTAAAATTATTTTGATATATATGTTACTTTACTTAATTTTTTTAATTTAATTAAAGAATATTTTTTAAAATTCTTTTATATTCTTAAGAATATATTATTTAAAATAAAAATAAAAATAAAAATGCATTATATTATTTCTAACAAATTTAGGTGATAATTAAATATATTTTTTTAATTTTCTTAAAATCTCATTTTTAGAATAGAATATTGTACCAACCGTTCCTCAAGCATTTTATTTTTTTTATTTTACTCATCTCATATATTGTTTTATTTTTTTTAAAATTTTAAAATACAAATTACAAAAAAAATGCTACGCACCATTGGAGAATTTTTCCTAGTGCCAAGTCTAAGTATCCATTCCATCAAACTTCTCAGAAACTGCATATCTACTTTTTGAGATATATACATATATATATATATTACTGTTATATTACACAAACAAAAAGTAGGGCTCGAAGAAAGTCCGTCGTATATCTTATGTCTCTTTGACTTGTATTTGATAATGTTAAATAATGGTGTTATTGAGTCCCTAGAAAGAGGGGGAGGGAAGGTGGAGTATTTCCTCCAAGTCCAAGAAGGGTAATCTGTGTTGGGCTTTGGCCCTGTTTTCCTACCAAACAAAAAAGTCCAAGATGGAGAAGCAAACATTAAATTTGGTTAAAGACTTGTGGCTGCTTCTTCTGTAGATTCCTTATTTTGTTAATCATAATCATATTATAGTTAAAATGGTAAAGCATTATGCTTTTCTTCCAAACAACAATCTGTCTATTATGTTCCGCACATTAAAAAGGAATTATAAAATTTAGGCAAAAGTTCACTTTTTGTCCTATATGTTTGCACTCAGTTTTAATTTCGTCTCTTATGTTTGTTTTGTTTCATTTTAGTCCCTTATATTTGAAAAGTGTACCAAGTTAGTCCTAATAACTAACATCGTTAAATAAACTAACGGTTTTGCTGATGTGGCAATATAGTTGGACTAATTTTGACACGTGGCAGCCAAACTGGACTGCTAACTCACTTAGCACATTAACAAAACGGCATCGTTTTGCTTACAAAAAGGAGGAGCTTGGTTGCTGCAGATGGAACCCTTCAACAGAGGAGACAACTCTGCAGGTGGTAAACAAAATGAAGGAGCTTTGGTAAAAGGATGAAAATTGGATATTTAATAAGTAGAAATAATATTTGAGATGTGGGTTGATTAGTAAATCAAGATGGAATAGTTTGACTAAAGAAGAATACTTGTTCAAGGCTTGTATTAGATACTCTGTTTTTCTCACATAAAATAGAGGACCTATATGGCTTTTTATAAAAACTACTGGAATAGTCAGTATGTGTAGGAGATGGAATAACCGCTGGTTCTGGAGCAAGTGAGCTCAACATGGATTACTCTTCCAGAGCCTAAGGTTCCTCTTTTAGTGCTATTCACTTCTTTTTAAAAAAAAAGATTAATAAAGTCGGAACTGGAAGTACTACCACCAACTAGAACATAAGGCAGAAGGAAAGGTAGGCTACTGGCACTGGAACAAGAGTATTTTTCTATATAGTTCTTGTAATCCATGTGCGCTTTCTAGTTTATTCTTTTGGAAAAATAAGCATAACACATCAACATATTCCGATAAAATAGTGGATTAGCAAAAGTAAGCAAAAAATGAAGTATGGTTCATGAAAGAAAATGAAAATTGATAACATATGTAACTGAGTAGCATCACTAACACAAACTGGATTTCAGTTTACACCTTGGGCTAAAAACTAGTAGAAAAAACTATATGAAAAGTTAAACTTTGATGGTAGAATTGGTCTGGTGTTCAACCGAATTACTATGAGGAGTTGTTTGATCTAATTTGATGGAACAACGTTTGAAAGTGATGCAAGATTTTCTAGGAAGCCAAACAAGGAGAGGAAAAAGAAAGAAAGAAAGAAAGAAAGAGAGAGAGAGTGTGAGCAGTTTGTGTTAATGTGTTGAGTCAGCAATCTAGTTTGCCTGCCACGTGTCCAGATTAGTCCAAATGTACTGCCACATCAGCAAAACCGTTAGTTTATTTAACGGTGTTAGTTATTGGAACTAACTTGGTACACTTTTTAAACATAAGGGACCAAAATAAAACAAAACAAACGTAAGGGATGAAATTGAAACCTAGTGCAAACATAAGGGACAAAAAGTGAACTTTTGCCTAAAATTTATGCTTTCAACATCTCATAATTTACTAAAAGCAAAATACCAACAGACTTTAAAATTAATTATCCTCATCTTGATATGTTCTCTGTTAATAAGGTTCAAGATCTGATGCTGGATGAATCCAGGAGCTGTAATAGAGTAGTTGTCTGTTTTCAACTAAGGAGATGCTGAAACCATCCTGAATATTCCTGAGGTCGAAGGGCAGTGTTTTCATTGTCAATGTCACTTGGAGACGACCTTCCATGCTCTAGTCTAGTGTGAGAGTCTATAGAGAACACGACGTGCTACTGGATTCTCCTTCTTGTTTACTCCGGCTGCTCCTCAGGTGTTAGTGAGACTTGGAGTGGTGAGCAGCTTGGTTTGTTTTTGATACTATGTTATCATGTATGGGCTAGACGAAACAAAGTTCGATGGGTTAAACTTGTAGATCTTTCTGTAGAAGCCTATCACCTATGGGAGGATGGGTTTGTGGGGGCTTTGTCTAGCAGGTGCCTGGTTTCTCTGCCAATCTAGCTGTTGTGGAAAGTCTCAAGCTTGCCAAAGACCTTGCTCTTCAATACGGGTGTGGCCTGTTAAACCGTTAATTCGATTTAATCGAATTGAACTGAGAAAGAAAATAATTAAACCAAACATTAGGCAGTTTGGTTCAGAATTATACACGGTTCGATTAACGATTTATTTTTTTAAAATTATAGTTAATCGAACCAAATCGTATATATATAATTAATTAAATATAATTATATATATAAATATATATAATATCATTTATATATCATTATAATTATAATTATATATTTTTTAATATATAATATATAATTTATTTATAATTTATAATTTATTTGTTAATAATTATTATTTAAGATTAACTGATTATTCGAACCAAACCGAATTGGTTGGGTTTAGTTTTTAATGAAAAAAAATAAATAATTGAACCAAACCAAATCATTTATATTTAATTGATTCGGTGTTCAGTTTTATTTGAAATCAAATCAAATCGAACCATGCATACCTCTACTCTTCAACTATGACTTGGCTAAGGCTTGAAGGCGATGCAAAGCTGGTCATGGATGGAGTAAAGCACTCATCTCATACATCTTACTTTGCTTCCTTGCTACTTGCTGGTGCTGCACATGAGTTCAGTTGGCACAATATGGCAGAATCATAGCTCATGTTTCTTGTTGGCTGGAGCAACCTCCTTTATTTGTTTCTCACATCATCTCTTCACATGTTTCTTAATAAAGCCTCCCTTTTTTTAAAAAAAGAATCTCATCTCATAATTTACTTGTTATTACTTCATAACAATAATCAATAATTATCTGATATGGGCAATCTTAATTATTCAATCATATCATGTTTTCTTATAGCCTAATTGGATTGGACAATTTTAAAAATGAAGTGAGTTTGAATTCTAATTCAAATTTAATCAAGTGAAAAAGAAGAAGATCAAGTCTAGTTCTTTAATTAAATGAGTTAACTTAAACAGTTTACAAATAATATTATAAATATAAAATGATAAAACATTTTTATCTTATATATGTATATATAATGAGTTTTAAAAAACTTATAATTTTTAAAGATTCAAATTATTATATTTACGATATAGAACCGTATATTATTTTATTAATAACCTAGTTGTTTACAATTTCATGAAATTAAATATTAAATTTTTATACTCATTCATTTAAATTAATGAATTTGTTATTCAAATTTATTCATTCAATATTTTGAAATTTTAACAAACTAATCTCGAATTATATCATTCACAAAATCACACACCTATAGATTGGTCTATTTTATGACTTATTATGACGAGTCTTGTGGCGGATTGATTGACCCTTCCTTTGTAAGTATTGGTCCTATTGGATGACTTTGATTTTTTAATTCTTTTATTATATTATCTAATATATGAATAAATTAATTTTTTAGACATTCATAAAAAATCAAATATTATTTAAAAAATACTAAATATTATATGACTAAATCTTATATAATTTTATGATAATTTATCTTATATTATTTATCACGTAGACATAATCACATAAAGTTGGCATTTTTTTAAAAAGTTACAAGATAGAGTTGATGGGAAGTCAAATTCCAATTATATGCTATATAAAGTTTTATCAAAATTTATTTAAAAGTTATCAAAACTTAAAGCTAACAATTTAGCTCATGATTAATTCTATTTTTTGTCATCTTTATTTATATATAAAAAAAAAAAGGTTTGCACCCAAGCTATTCCTACACCATTGCCAATATGGGACTAATTCTTGTTTGGGGGCAGGAGCAATAGACGATAAATCCCTCTCAACAAGAGCAAAATTTATATACATTAAATAAACTTCAATCTTGAATATTTAAATATACATTATATGGAATATTACAGCATTGGTTAGTATAATAACTATTTTTAGTATTATAATGACTTAATTAATCACTAATCTATAATCATTTAAGTTTATAGTTAAGATATTATTAATTTTTGCACAAGACTCCATTTTACGATTCTCTAACTAGAGTTTCACCATTCAATCATTTGAGTTTGTTTGACGGGACTTTATATTTTTTAATTGATAACATTCCATTGTTAACTTTAGGTGTTAAGGTTAGTCACTAACATTATAATAATCTCATAATAGTACATGATAGCTATACTGTTCAACAAGCTCACAATTATTTAATAATAATTATGGTATTTGTAGTTGTGTAATTTATCTATTATGACTAAATAATCTATTTTGTTAGTGATAACAATTATTTCGTGATGAGATCTAAGTGTATGTAAGTAGAAAAAAATTATGTCTTATTTAACAGCTATAATTTTTAACTTAGTAATAAATATTTAATTAAATAATTGATATTATGGTTGAGGTGGCGTGTTCGATTCTCAACAGAATTAATTGCTGAGAGAGATTATTTATCAAATTATGAAACAATTGTTTTGTGATGGACCCTCACATAGGTCAAGTTACAATCGAAATATAATATTTAAGTTAATATGATAAGGTAAAAAAAAATTATATTATAATTTTTGACTTAATAATAAATAATCGATCTAATAATATTGTTAATTTAAGTGTCTAAATAAATTATTTTATATTTAAAACATTATGTGAAAAATCTTTTTGAGATTAAAAAATAATTATATTTAAATTAAGTTATCATACTTAATCTTTTTTTTAGTTAAATTTATATACAATTACATCGAAGTTTATAAATAATTAAAGAATAAAATTTGTGTAAATAAAAATATTTATTAAAAATTCTTGTGTAATTTGATATATTAAAATAATAAATTAAAAATATATACTGTATGTACGTATAGTAAAACTCATTCAAATTCTAATATGAAGGGGAAATCTACCGAATCATTTTTCTTATTCAAATCTGTTAAGAATAGGAGAACCAAAATATCATGTTACCACTGAAAGCTGGCCAATTATATAAAGGGACCATCCCTGAATGGCCACGTGTCAAGAGTCCAAAGAGTCGGCTAGGAAGTGACCCAAGCACTTGTTTTGTTCCATATATTCGGCATTCCAAAATCCCACGCGGATCACACTTTTTTAATATCTTTTTTTTAATAAAAATCATAAAATTGGAAAAGAAAAAAGGAAAAAAGGAAAGAAAGAAAGAAAAGAATCCATAATATTAATATCTCAGAAAAATCAACCACCCTCTAACCCCACCCTCCAATTCTCCGGTTCGCTTCCTCTCCCGCTCCTTCCTCTCTCCTTCCTCTCTCTAATCTTCCGAGCTCACCGACGCCATTCTTCTTCTCCTTCTCCTTCTTCTTTTCGGATTCCTCACTCTTTTTCATATTTTGCGTGTTGCTCGGATTCCTTTCCTTTTCAGCCTGTGATCCGATTGGTGATTATTTCGTGGAAATTTCCCTTTTTTTTACTTCCCTGCTTCCTTCTCTGGATCTAGGGCTTCAATTTCCTACTATTGCTTGCAATAGTTAATTCATTCTCTTTTTCTTCTTTTTAGATCCCTTTGTCGTTGTTTCTTGGGTTTTAGGGTTCCGATTTGCTGTTTATTTTGATTTTCCATTGTGGGTTCGTTCCAAATTTTCGGTTGGAACTAGGGATCTCTCTTTCCCTTTTTTTGCTTGTGTTCTATAGAACGACTGGTCTAAAAAAAATTCTGTTTTTCTGGTTGAGATGGTGAGCTCTGAAGGATTGAGAGCTTCGTCGAAGCTTTCTTCGGCGGCGGCGAAGCAATATGGTGTGACGAAGCCGATATCAATGGCTGGACCTACGGTAGTTGATATACAAAGGACATTGGAGTTAGAGAAGGTTTGACTTTACGTTTCAAGGTTTTTCCTTTCTCGTAAGTTTTACTAATAGATGTTGATATATTCTGAAATTTTCTTTTCTGGGTGCGGAAGTTTCTAGTTCATTCAGGGCTTTATGAGAGCAAAGAGGAAGCTGCCAGGAGAGAAGAGGTCCTTCATCGACTTGGACAGGTGATTGTGCATTTTTTAATATTCACGGGTCCTCCGTTGGCGTGCTTCTTTACGGACTTGATTGTAATGGGAAGCCTTGTCATATCGCCATATAAACGTTATGGCCTCAAATTCCATTGGGATGGAAGTGCTGGTTTTAAAATTAATTGTATTACTGAATGGTCGGCATTTTTAATGGAGCTATCCATTTTACAAGAATTTTTAGCCAGGAGTGGGATTTGGACATAGTTCCTTTTGAGATTTGAGGAAGCTTTTCTCTTTGATATTTTCTTTCTTCTTCTTAGGCATTAGGCAATAAGATCCTGTATTCTTGAACAGTATGTTTTTTCTCTTTCCTTTGTTTCCCCCCAATCCAAGACCTATAATCTCTAGTATAAGCTTTGCTGTATTATTTGTTTTCTTTATTCCAGATAGTAAAGAGTTGGGTGAAGCAACTAACCCGGCTAAGGGGATACACAGATCAGATGGTGGAAGATGCAAATGCTGTCATCTTCACTTTTGGTTCATATCGACTCGGGGTGAGTTTGCCTGATCCTTTGGTGACTTTATGTTTTGGTTAATTCAATGGTACACCAAAGTACTAAGAGAAAAAAAGGGCTCCTAAATGCTATAGTGCTCAAGTTTATAAGTCACCGTGTTCCTAAATTTTCAGGCTGGTTTAATAATCAGGATTTGTGGATGATCAGATAAAAGACACTTTTAAATTTGGAGAATTTTGAAGAGGATAAGGAAAGATTGTAAACTTGAATTATGTCATTCAACTCATTCCAAATGCAAGTACACATAAAACATTCATAAAAATATAAATAGAAAGAAATTGAATTTAGGTCATTCCAGATTGGGAGGAAAGAATAACTTTTTTCTATTTGTCCAGAAGTATAAATAAAAGAGAAGGGAGCATGAAAATTGAACCAAACATTGTCTATAAGCATTCCCTCTATCAATGCTCTGCTGTTTTTCCTTTGAAAAAATTATAGAAACTAGAGATAGGACATATGTAGAATGTTACGAAGAAAAGGAAATCACCTTCCTAAAATTAGCATACATGAAATCACACCCAAATCTACCTGTTCAACAATATTGAGAAGTGTTAGAATAGATATCTGAAAATTTTGATGGGCAGTCTCACGGTGCAGTATACAGAAAGAAATATACAATAAATCAAAAGATTGACATATAACAAAACAACAAAGTGATTGATAAAGCACCTATACTAAATCAATAGTTAGTCAATAAAGAAGAAGAAAGAGTTTAACAGAACAGACGCATAAACATACCTCTGATGTGTCATAAAAATGAAAGCTCTAGTGTAATTTAGGGTTTCATTTCAAAGTTTCTCTTTCCACTGCATTCAACCTTAGCATGTCATTTGTTGCTTTTGTTGTTCATTTTTACATGGATTAAGCTCTTTATCTTGTTAAATTTTCTTTGGTGTAGGTTCATGGTCCTGGGGCTGACATAGACACATTATGTATTGGGCCATCCTATGTGAACCGGGAGGTATGTTGGGAGTGCAAATACCAAATAGTGTTCATATGTGTGTTTTATCAAAACTGTTCTCAATGTTTTTGTCTAATTTTCATATTTGTCAGGAGGACTTTTTCTTCATATTGCATGACATCCTAGATAACATGGAGGAAGTCACCGAACTGCAACCTGTTCCAGATGCTCATGTCCCAGTTATGAAATTCAAGTTTGATGGAATATCAGTTGACCTACTATATGCAAGTATATCTTGTTTGGTTGTGCCAGAAGTAAGTGAAATAATTCTCAGCTCCCACTCATTTCTTGATCATAATAAACCATCATGTAGATTAAGGGCCTATTCGGATCTTCTTTAAAAATAATGACTTTTATAGAATGAGAAGTTGATTCTGAAAAAATAAGGTATTTTTTCATAAGGAGATACTATTTTACCTTCAAATGTAAGTAATAAATTTTTTTTTTATTTCTCCTTCTGTCAATCTCCTTCACTGAAGAAGTCAAAAAATTTATCTTCTCCTTAAAGTTAAAAAAACTCATTTATTTCAACTTCTCCTTTTAAAAAAAGGAGATACGAACAGTTCAAGGTTTATCAAAATGATTTTTTTTTAAAAAAAGGCCTTCTCCCGACAAAAAAAGAGATGCGAACGGGGCCTAATTGCAACCAACATCTTCCTTTTGGTCTGGTAAGTGTTCTTTTTAACTAGATTATGAATATAAGTTAATGGGATTTTGTCCAAAAGAAAGGGTAAGTGAGAAGCTTGGAAATGAATTAATATGTAAATGAATTTCTTGCTGCTGCAATGATGTTTAGGGATTTTCAATATCTTTTTTGACATAGAAACTGAAGACATGTATCTTGGTTGTTACCTTCCAAATGCTCATTAATGTTTACGTCTTTACGACATTACAACGAGGAGGAAGTTAGAATTTTGAATCTTTTGTTCTTGTTGGTTACGTGTATTGTGCTGTGATTTCTAATGTTGTGTCTCATGTTTTGGAACTATCATTTTTTTCCTTCTTATGGACAGGACTTGGACATATCCGATGTGTCTGTTCTACATAATGTGGATGAACCTACTGTTCGAAGTCTGAATGGCTGTAGGGTTGCAGATCAAATCTTAAAGCTTGTTCCGAATGTTGAGGTGATATAAATCTTAAAATGTAGTTTAACTGGTTCTTTTGGATATGGTATTGTAGTATGAGGTAGTTCTTTGCTGTGCCCCATAAATAGTTGCACTCAATTTTTTTTTTTCTTTCTATTTTGGCTTATAGCACTTTCGAGCCACACTTCGGTGCTTAAAGTTTTGGGCCAAAAGACGAGGTGTTTATTCCAATGTGAGTGATATTTTTATTTTCCCTCTTTTTCCATTCATTTTAAGTCATTTAATTTTCTTGCATTCCCCACCTGTGGTCAGTGACAGTTCTAATTATTCTTAATTTTCCCTCCATGTTTTTTATACATTGAATTCAGGTGACTGGATTTCTTGGTGGTGTGAACTGGGCAATTCTCGTTGCTCGAGTGTGCCAGCTGTATCCAAATGCAGTTCCAAGTATGCTTGTTTCTCGATTCTTTAGGGTGTATACGCAGTGGCGGTGGCCAAATCCCGTCATGTTATGTCCAATAGAGGAGAATGAGCTTGGATTTTCTGTTTGGGATCCTCGTAAAAATCCTCGTGACCGAACACACCATATGCCCATCATTACTCCTGCCTATCCTTGCATGAATTCCAGTTACAATGTTTCAACGAGTACACTTCGTGTTATGATGGAGCAGTTTCAATATGGCAACAAGATATGTGAGGTAAGGGTGGGTTTTGTCTTACTATTGTTGCCAGGTGTAATTTGGTTGTTAGACTGTTTTGCTGTGTAATTCTACTGATCTTTTTGTTCTTGTTGAACAAATTCAGGAAATAGAACTGAATAAAGCCCATTGGAGTGCTATGTTTGAGCCATACCTGTTCTTTGAAAGCTATAAAAACTATCTGCAAGTAGACATAGTTGCTGCTGATGTTGATGACTTGCGAACTTGGAAGGGTTGGGTGGAATCACGACTACGGCAACTGACGTTGATGGTAATGTTCCTTTATTTATGGCGGTGGAATGACGCGAATTTTAAACAGGTTGTGTTGAAGAAATCTGCAATCTGACCATAAACTTCATCTTTTACTGACTTATTGGTTACTTTTGGATTCTGTCGGCAGATTGAGCGTGACACTCTTGGAAAGTTGCAGTGTCATCCCTATCCTCACGAGTATGTGGATGCTTCAAAGCAGTGTGCACATTGTGCTTTCTTCATGGGCTTGCAGAGGAAGCAAGGGGAGATTGTTCAAGAAGGTCAACAGTTTGATATACGTGAGACAGTTGATGAATTTCGGCACTCTGTTAATATGTACATGTTCTGGAAACCAGGGATGGACATGTATGTTTCTCATGTTCGTAGAAGGCAAATTCCATCTTATGTTTTTCCAAATGGTTATAAACGATCTCGGCCATTAAGGCCAATGACACAGCTGGAGAATCCTGTTAAATCATTTCATATAGATGAGGTGTATGGGACTGAGCATTTTGAGGGAAACCTTAAGAGGAAAACTGAGGACAGGGTGGGTGTGAAGCAAGATGTTACAGCAAAAAAGCAATTTATCTATCCTCATAGGCAGGATTCAGTTTCTTCGGACATGAGTAAATCAATGGATAGCTTGGGGTGTAGTATAAGAAGCCAGTTTGAAGTGAGTGAAGTTCGATGTTTGGCTTCCAATGGTTTGTCTGCTGATGCCGTGTCCAATAGTCAAGAGTTGAGACATTTAGAAAGCATTGAGTCCTACAGAGGGCAAGATGAGCTGGATAAAGGGATGCCATCTCCTGAACCTGAACCTGAAAGTGCATCAAATTCTAGTGTCATTACATCTGTTACAAGTGATGGTGGTTCTTCAGAGGATGTCGGATTTGGCTCAGTGGCAGGCTGTGGTGAGGAAAATGCTGTGGGTATTGAGGGGACGGTCAGAGAGGGTGATTGGATGGTGTCTTTGCAGGATACCGCATGTGGGAAAGACTCTGTGGCACTTTTGGAGAATGCAATTGCAAGTGGAAATGGATTTTACAAGATGAGCTACGGAACAGTTGGAGGTTTTGGCTTTCAATTTCTTTCACGCTTCTTATTGCTTATTAAATTTTTTGCCTTGTCTTTTTCTATTATGTTTTATTTTATCACAGAACTCAACCATTTCATTAGTTCTCATTGTCCTCAGTAATACTAGTAGCTATAAATTGTACAGCCAAATGCACTAATGTGCATGGTCTTCGTTGATTTACTGTACAGCCAAATGCATGCCCTGAAGTACAACCATAGGTGATAGGTGCTATTGTTACAAATGTTGATTGAAGTATTGAGTGATGTTGTTAGGTCTTCATCGTTGTTGACGTAGCTTAAAAAGGGGGCAGTCTGTGTGTCTTGAGATTTGCATATCTGCTGTATTTTCAATTGATTTTTATGCCTGCTCATTGTAGATGATGTTGTGCGCTGACCATTTACCTTTTTTGTTTTGTAATTTTTTTGGGATATTGTGAAGTCAAATGCTACGCTAGGGATGTTTCTTAAATCTAATGGCAGAGTTCACTAGTGCGCCAGTGATAAGGCATGTTTTTTGGGTTAAACATTACTCTTTTTTGAGCAAGTCTGTACGTAATTTGTCTTTATGCTGTTGATTGTGTTTTGGTCTATGACAGGAAGTTGAGCATCAACTATATGAGAGATTGAATTTAGCGTCAACATCCTGAGAGATCAAAAGTAGGATTAGATGGCAGTCTGGAAGTGTACACATGGTGCAAAGGAGAAGAGAAAGCCATCAGTTCGGGTAAGTACTAATTTAAATGGTGGCTTTCGTTGCTCTAATTTTTTCAGGCTTGCTTGGTCGTTCAACCTTGCAAATTTGGAACTGATTGTCATTAACTGAAGAGCTTTGAGGTGCAACTTACCGCACCGTTTGTAACTTTGTACAGTTTATAATCTTCGTGCATTATGGGGTTTATGTTGACTGTAAACTTCATTGTTTAGAGTTTGGCCAAAAAAAAAAAAACTGTTTAGAGTTTGCTAGGATGCTCCCTGAACAATGGTGGGCATGGCAGTTTCCAGTGTTCTTTGCCGTGGCAGGGTGGTGGTTTTTAATTGTCTTTTTCTATTCTTTTTTTTTGGGGAAGGGGGGGGGGGGGTGCGGGAATTAGCTAAGTCTCTTCTAGGAATTTGGTTTTAAGCCTTCTAGCTATGATATGTACTGCCTCTTTGGGGAGATATGGCAACTTTAATCTAGCCTTCTGTACATTTCTGTTATGTCATATTATACACCAATTAAGCTTTCTTATCCTGTCACTTTGTCATTATAATGTGTTTACTTCGTACGCTTCTATTTTTTCTTTGAGGTTCAATTGGCTAAGACTAATGTTGAAACTCCAACTATCATGTTAATTCCAGTAGTAGTCAGCCAAAGGCTCATTGGTACTTTGTACGCATTTAGAACTATTTCTTCGGTCAGTTCGTGCATATTAATCACGTTAAACCATTTAACTTGTTCGAAAGATTGTGATAATCGTATGAGAACAAAGATCTGTTTCATGGTGGCAGTGCCTAAGTACAACAGTTACACTCCTGAATCATGCACAATCCCTGATCATATGGTATTCAGACTTTCCTAGTAGGGATATTTTTGAGTGTTAACTTCTGTGCTAAGGAATAAACATTTAATGCAAAAATAAGGATTCTTTTGGGTGTTAATTTTTTTTATTGGGAAACAAAATCACAAGTCCTTTTCCCACTCTCAAGTCAAGTGGATTTCCTGTGTAACCAAAAAAACAAAGCAGGAGAAAAAAAAATGAGAACTGTAAACTGACCATAAAAACTGCAGATGTATGCTCAATTTATTGTTGTATTTTATACGCGTGCCAGAACTCTAAATTAAAATTGCTTCTTCCAATGTAAGTTCATTTCTTTAAATAAGAACAACAATATCTCAAGTATATTTCAGTGCCTTAAGTTAGTTAAGTTTTATTTCTGTATCAATTTTGTCTCATTTTAAAATTAGTTTAATGTTATTTTTATTTTAAACTGTCACTTACAGAAATTGCTGTTATGGAATCTGTCAAATGAGTAAACGGGGCATATTTTTTTTCCTTTCTGACTCTCTCCCCTTCATCTTTTTTCCTTCTCACTACAGATAAAAATAGCCATCGTTATATGAAAATTAACGTAGAACAAAAAAATGCAAGTTATTAAAGATTGTTGGGACGAGTTGTATATCCATTTTGTTTAAATCCTCCACAGCCCACTTTGACAGGTGAGAGTTGCGTAAATTGGATTCAATGTGATTTGAGCTCAATGTCTTTGTGGGACTATAAATAAATTTTGATGGATCAATTTTTTCTTAAATAAGTGTGGAAACAATTATATTTACCTTTTTTCAAATATGCAAGATTGAGATTTTGTTTGGTAAATTTTGTGGGTTCCGAATATGCTGGAGAGGGATTTTGCTTGACAAATTTGTGATTTCGAATGCAGGAGCAATTTGGTGAATTTGGGATATGAAGTTGAAGAAGAACCCTAATTTTATTGATTTGGGGGAGAGAAGATGACAAATTTGTGTTTTAGTAATGTTATCTGATAAACATTGCCACATAATACATTAAATTATCACATAGATGTAACATTAGCAATTTTCGTTAGTTTAAATGACAATGTTAGAAGTAAAGATAACATTGAACTAATTTTAAAATAAGTGAGATAAAATTAAAAATAATAATTAGAACAAAATTGAAACTTTACTAGAGTTACAAAAATATTATTTTAGCCATACAATTTTAAGAGACGCGTATAAAATATCAAAACCATAATTATAAGATTTAGAACGGCTCATCCCGTGATTCGGTGAACTGGCCATTAAACCAAACCGGTTTTAATAATTGCACCACTTTTGTAATTGAACCGAATTGACCCAATAATTTTGACCATTAGCCGCACCTGAATTGGGAAAGTTATACAAGGTGTTGGACTCCTAAGCTCCTATAATATTACAAGATGCATTTGATGGAGCATTCTCACATATTAGTTCAATTATTTCTATGAGAACTATCATTATTCTTGTCGTTAAGCCAAGTAAACTGGCATGAAAGTTTTGAGTGTTCTCCTTCGAGGGTGTCAGAGCTACTTAATGTGACAATATTGCTCTCACTAGGTCACAATTTAACAAGATTATTTAAATGCCAACATTGCTGTGCTTCTTATAATTACTGGTAGTGTCATCAAAACTGTTATATTATGACCATAAGCTTTGGATGTGCAGGACGCCAGACATGTCTGCAATGCACCATGACACATCTGCTGATCCCAATGTAATTGGAAACAAACCGAAGAATATCTTGGAGGTTAGGATCAAATTTCTCTATTGTTGGTTTAGAGTTACTGGAAAGGCATTTATAGCACTTGTATATTGTGATGTGAAGGTTTAGTTTTGGAATCTAGTTTCACTGGTGGAGATCATATAGAGGTTCTGTTTGTGCTTATAATGAAAGTACCTTCAAAATATTAACGATGAGACTTGCAACATTGCTAAACTTTGTTACATTGACTTCTTTATCTGCTTCCAATATTAGATAGCTGATACCTCCCTGAGAGTGAGGAAGGTGGTTGTTGAGGCTCGTCTTTCAGCTGCTGGCATCTTGGGTATCCCGAAGAAATTGGGAAAAGGCAGCAGCTCTGGAGAGAATCAGAAGAATGTGATAGCCATGGATGGTGGATTACATGAGCATTACAACGAGTACAGGAAGTGCCTAGAGAATACCCTAAAAGAATTGCTGGGTGAAGGTGTCTCAAACAAATTTTTCATTGACTCATTGAGCACTTCAATGACGGTTCAGGTCTTGGTGCTGCTCTTGGTGCTGCCCTTCTTGCTGCCTCTCATTCCCAGTACCTTGATGGTTACTAACAATTGTTAGAATCTTTGGGTTTGTATCAGTCATTATTGTTGAGGCGATTACCCATTCTGTCTTGGGAGGGTTGACTTGTAGATGTATCATTCATTTATTCATGGCAATAGTTGCCTAAGACTTTCATCATTTCTTTGCATTCATTTATATTGTTCTTTCAGAACATGTCTGCAATTTTATTTCTCACTGTATTGACCTTGACATTTATATTAGAAATAATTTGACTTCCAATGCTTTCAAAAAGGAAACGGTATTTCATTATATTTATTTTTTCTTTAGTGTTTTAAATAATTTCATAATGATATCTTAAAATGGTATTAGAGATAAAAGTAAAATTTGATGCGACATTGACTAGAAAAAAATAAACCTTCCTTCTCAATTGAGAGAATGGAATGGTACTTCCATTGTTCATAAATCGGCTGTGCATAAAGTCACTACCTTTTTATTTAGCTTGGCATTGGTTTAATGGAAATCATGAGACACTTTCTCCTTTCTTGGGGGTCTTTTCAAAGATGATTTTATTAATTATTTCCTTTTTTGGAAAGTCATTGCCTATCTCTTTGAAAATTCTTGATTGGGGCCTCAAATTTTCAAAATAAAAAATAATTTCATTGCCATTTTCAAAAAAAGTAAAACAAAAAAAAAAGTTTTTGGCTTCTCTTAAAAGTTGAAAACCTAAACTTGAATAGTACTTTTAGTCTCCTTTTTGATGAACTTTAAAAAAAAAACTTTTATGAACGCGCTTTAATTAAATTTTTTTTTATTAAAAATAGAAGTTATTTTGTATTTAGATATATTAATTAAAAAAAATATCTAAAAAATTTCATTAAAAGATGACTGATCATTCTTATTTCTTTTTTCTATTGTAAGTGTTTTTTTTAAAGTAAAATTAGTTTCAAAAAAAATACTATTTTCTACTTTTTGAGTCCTTATAATTTTTTTTGAGAAGCACACTCAAACAATCACTTTTACTCAAGAACATATATTTTTTTTAAGAAAAGTATTTTTCCTAAAAATTAAAATACATATACAAAGGAATATATTATATTATATGCTTGACATAGTGATTGTCTTTTGACCAAGAAGGGGCTCAACCATTAGAATACATGGTGAAAGTGCCCCATATTGTTGTCCTCTTCCTCCAATAATACTCTTGTTTTTTTATTAGTCCAAAGAGAAATGAAACCCTAGTTGACATTTTTGAAAACCTTGACCCACATGAGGAAACATTAATGGAAAATTGCATATTAGCATATATATATATATATATAAGATTATATATGTGTAATTAAGTAACTACTCTTTGTCATAATAATTATTAGAAAATTCCATAACATTTTTTTGGCTTAATTATAATTTTGGTCATTCTATTTTGTCAAAGTTATAATTTTGATTTCCCTAATTTCTTTTTGAACAATATGATCTCTTTAATTTCATCAAAACTGTATTTTTGGTATCTTAGGATGAAGATAATAGGATCAAAATTATAACTTTAATACAACTTTGATGAAATTAGAGAAATCATATTTTTTATGATAAAATTAAGTTGACCAAAACTGTAACTTTGATAAAGTATGAGAACAAAAAATACAATTAAGCCAATACTTTTTCTTCATTAAATTAAATACAGAGAAGTATAACTCCATCAATAATCATGGTTCGATATTATTATATAGGATTGTGAATATATATTTTTGTTTAAGAGGCAGTTCCAGTTCTGTGGTTTTGAGTGCCTGCAAAGTCTGAACATAACAAAAAAAAAACATGGAAGGTTTCCCACTTATACTTTTATCATTACTTGTTTGGCTAAGAGGAAGGGTTGGGTCAAAGAAACAAAAGTTAGCCATGGGTGATCCATTATCATTCATATATACTGGAACTCTTATTTTCCATATCCCATTACTTGACCTTTCTTCCTTCATTGAACAAAGCCTTAATTTTCTCCCTGTTCCCATGGCTACAGATGAGTCAGAGCCTGTTCCCAAGGCAGAAACCCAAGATGACTCCTCCATGAGTTGTATTTCTCTCACTTGATCATACTGTGTCTACAGCTACGGCACACAGGCTGAAGCCAGGCAAATTACTGATGAAGATATTGAAGCCTATACTTAGTACGTATTTTTGTTCTACGTTTTGGAAAGATCCAGTAACAGATGCGATTGCTTTTGTTGAAGTTATTTGTCTACAAAAGAATTCTAAGAAACATGTAAGTTATGGAATTATGCAGATATATTTATGAGAGCTGGGTTTCATTTGAAAATAATAGATTAATTTCTTTTTATAGGTTTGTTGTTTATGTATGGATCTCTGCTAATTTTGATCTATAAAGATCTCTTTGCTTATTGTGATAGCTTGGCCAGAAGACTGAGAAGAGAGAGTTTACAGAATGTATATTAATTCATCAGGCTTTGTTTCTTTAATACTTGATGAGTTTTGCATGGATATTTTGGAATAATTCATCCTACCTAGAAAACAGTATCTTAATTAGTGAACAATCATGGTTTTCCCTCTTATTCAAAACTCATTCAATGATCTTCACTTTGCTTTTTACTGTCATAATACTTCTCTCTCTGCATAGTTCAGGTGATTAGGGTTTGCTACATCCTTAACACTTTTAACCTAATCTTGATCATTTGCAATCTGATCTCTAATTCTCGTCCCCATCAACACTAGTGATTAGGGTTTGCTAATTTTGTTTTCCAACTCAAAGTGCTAAAGTTGATTCCATTATCCAAGCAAGTTCCACAGATTACAACAAATGATCGTACTCAAATTAAATGACCACCCATTAACCCAATGAATCTTTTACTTTGTAGTACTTGAGTTATATCTATGGCCGAGAGTTGCAAGTTTGAATTATAGTCATAATAAAATTAACAGACAAAAATTACCACTGATGATTAATTTCTATGTTCTAACTATGTACATGTCATATATACTTAATCAAATTGATTAAATTTTGAGAAAAATCCATGAAACATCTATAATATATATATTCTTTCTACTAATTATATATATATACATACTGTATGTTTTCTTTTATTACCAATAGCATTTGTTAACCCTACAATTTCTCATAATTTCAAATGAAAAGGATAGACAACAGAGAGAGAGATATATATATATATATTAATAAAAAGGAAAAAATTAAAATTTCTACAAACAAATAACTCTACTTTTTTGCTTTCTTTTTTAACAGATACACAAGATAAAATGTAAGAGACTAAATTCTAATTCTATCCAAACTATATTCAAACTGACTACAACTGGTGACTTACTAAAATATTATGATTGCAAAGCCTAGACATTTTGAATTCAGCAGATAGTGACACAGAAGGAAACAAATAAAAGCATAATAGTATTATTTTTTTGAGTCAGCTTGCATGTTAATTGAGACTAAGTTTATCCTCAGACAATGTTAAGGACGCACTCCCAACATCAGCTTGGTGCATTTAGAATAATACAATTTCCTAAATATTGGTCTTAAAGATTGAGCCCAAGTAATCAATCCCTACAAGAAATTAGATATTTTCTTGTGAAATTTCTCATGCACATCTTGATTGATGGATTTTAGTGCAGTTTTTCTCTTAGGATTTCTCACTGTCCATGTGTCCTTCATAAAATTTGGTGAGAGATCCATGAGAAAAAATGTACTAACATGATGAAAATGTGAATAAAGAGATTCTCACAAACAGTTATCAATGAGAACTGCATAATAAATGTTCTCACGAACATAAGTCTATGAGATAAAACGTGCCAACATTGAGGAAACTTGGCACAAAAATATTCTCATGAACATCTATCCATAAGAACTATCTTTATAAATGGAACGTTTCTCATAAAGTTGGCCATGGCTAGTGAGAAATGTTTCTCACAATTGTTCCTTAGAGAGCATAGCTTCTAAACTATTAAGCTAAGGTGAAATCTATCCTTATGAGTACTCCCAGAGTAGGATTTAATTTTTTCTAATTTAATTTTAAAGTTTTTATGTTTTTTATTATAAAAAATAGTTTAAAAGAATATAAAAAAATAAAAAGAATTATTTTTAAATATATTTTTTTATTTTACTTTTTAAGTTTTCTTAAATTTCTTTATAATTCTTTTAAATTATTTCTTAAAATAAAAATTTTTTAAAAATTAAAAATTAAAAAAATTAAATCCTACTGGGAGTATTAATACTCCCAGAGTAGGGAGAATTTACTGGGGTTATCTTAGCTTCTCTCTTTGTGATGGAAGTTACTCATCTTTTCAAAATATGGTTTGATTCAGTTGCATATATATATTTGTTAATAGCAGGAAAATGGGCAATTCCAATTCCACTATGACAAAAACTAGAAGCCTATGGGGCAAGGGCAGAGTTTAGGTAGGCCCATGAATTATAGAAACTCAAAACAAAAATTGCGGACACCCATGGGCAGGATCAAGCAATACAAGGTCAAGATTTAAGTGGCACTTGGTGGTTACATAAAATGTAGTTCTTTGTCCTGTCAACAGTTTCTTTTTATTATAGTCAAGGAATTTCAAGACCAAATAGAATGACAACACATATTGAACAGTTAGAATTGTAGAATTAGCCTTAGTCTTATATAAAAGAGCAAGGACAATATATCAAAGTTATAATTTTTTCTTAGGTAAATTATCTGTACACACACTAAAAAAAACCGAACACGCACAGAGAAGACCTATAACTCGTCTAAGGGCATTTAATTATCCCTCTCCCTTTAAAATACCAAAGGATACACTTTATTTGAATGAGATAATATTAAAAAAAATAACCTAAATTATTTAAATGAAATTATATTTATTAATACAATAATTAAAATATTTTTATATTTATTATGCATTTTAACGAGAGATCGGTAATTTTTTAGTCTAACTAAAAATGACCATCTTCATTACACGTTATTACAATATTATCATCTATTCCTTCCACCTAGATAGAAAGGACTTTTGAATTGATTGCATTTATTATTCTTATTGACTCAGACCAAATTGACTTTGGCATAGAAACTCAGAACTTGCAAATCGGCTTCTTGTTTCAATATTGGCTTTACAAATTCCTATCTCGACCCAACAGGCAACCCGACTGACTTAGTTTGCTTCCGATACATCCTCCATCGACAGTATTGTTTTGAGTTATTCCTAAACTCATCCCATTTGGGCATTTCTTTGTCAACCTTTGATCTTTTTGTCCCAAATAGAATGGGAGAGGGAGGGGCACAGAATTGCCAACCTGGATGCAGTACTCTTAGTTGAAGGGCATCCTTTAATCCATTGGGACGACTCTCTTAAGATAGCAATACCATTCATTGCACATACACCTGAATCACGCAAAGTATAAGAATGCGTTGTCCATTTTGTCTCCTTGAGCACCTTGGAGTCTTAGACTGGTCCCTCTCTCTCTCTCTGATATATATTTGGGCATCCAAGTTAGGCACCCCTCAATGAAAAGGACCATTCATTCACTTCTCCCTAAAATGCCTTTCTATTTTCTATTTAAACCCCCCCTCCCTTCCTTGTTATGGTCATGGGTATACATATTACATATGAATGCCCTCTTGACCCTACCTTTTATGGTATATTGCCCGTGATGCTTGGTTCTCAGATAATTTCAATCCCCACTCTCCCAACTTCCAACAACTCTATTGTATACTCTATAACCCTAAGAGGCCCCATTTCCTACTTGGTGCTAGTCATTTTCTATGCACAGCTACTGTCACAAGTGTAGTTCATACATAGAAAAGGAATCAAACACAAAGCTAGTACTCCATTATTGCCTTCTTTGTGAAACTAGACAACGCTAGAATCATCTCCATCTATATTACTCTACCACAACCTTTTTCAACCTTATATTCCTCCACGTACTCAGTTATTCTGCGTTTAAACTCCTCATCTTAGGCACCGCAAGATTCACAAGAGAATTTTTTGGATTTTCATATTCAAATTCTTTAAAAATTGAAAATGTTAAGACTTCTAATTACCATGTGCATCTTGCATGGTTAACATTATTGAGGTTGAATTGAATGAACATCCTTGTTAATTTTAGGGCAATTTCTTTAATCTTTTTTTAACTTTAGTAATATAACATTCAATACATTTTTTATTTTTAAAATAACACTTAACTCTTTTATAAAGATATAAAAAGATTAATTTATGACTAATGATACTTATATATTATTTTTGTTATACCTCATTTTACATATTTTATTTTATTATTATCTATCACTTACCATCATTATTATTTTATAATATATCAATGATTAAAAATAAAATATTAAAAAAAAAAGAGACTAAGTTACGGTCCCCCAAATTTATTTTTTTAAAATTTTTTTCACTTTTACTTCAAAATATTTATTTTTTTCAAATGTGTGATTCTTTTTAAATTTTTTTGATTGTTTTTATTTTTTTAATTTTTATAAAATTTATCATTAGTTTGTTATTATTATAAAAAATTAAAATTTAATTTTTAAAAAATTTTAAAATTATCTTACAGTGAGTAAAGTAGTAAGGCCCAAAATAATATATAAATAACATTACTCCAAGTTTATCTTTATTTTTTTAATTATCTACCATGTTAGTGTAAAGGGTAATTTTATATAGAGTTTGACCTTTTGAGAAAGAATTTTCACCTTAAAATTATACAACTCGGGACTTAAATCCATAATTTTTAAATTTATGATTTAACTAGTAAAGTATTAAAGGTCTCAATCTTGAAATGCATCTTACATAAAAATAAATAAATAAAAAAGCCTCTACTTTTATTTCCTAAGGGGCAAAATTCTTCATAAAATTATCCTAATCTTACAAATTAAATTATTTAACATCCAAATCTTAAATCAAAGTTGAGAAGATTAAAAATGAAGACTAGTCATGAGAGAAGTCCACAACCCTAGGCACAATTTCTACAGAAGGGTTTCAACATACAAACCAAAACAACTTAACAAGTAAATGGTTACTTGATCAACAGTACATTTAAGCACGCACATCCGTTCAAGTTTTCCTTCCCCTATTTTCTACATTGCATAAACAGTTCAAATCTTCATATATTAAAAACATAATACAATATTCATACACATCACTTAGGACTTAGGACTTAGGAGTAATATATAAGCCTACTAATTTCATAATTTCCTGATCTTCATCAGTCAAAAGAACCAAAATGTTAATCTAAAACAGTCTTCAAGTTTCAGCACTTGACATCAAACTCCCTCAACTGGTATCTTGCCTTGCTTACTACCAACTGAAAAGAAAAAAAAAACATTTCATCAGCCATTGATCACAACTAGAAGAAGGGGGAAAAAATAAGTTATGATTCGAACTCACGGGTAAAAGTAGAAAGCTCAGAACTCTTCAACACACGCAGCCTCTTCACTGTTGATAGGAACATGCTGCAAATCATACACATAAAAAAACAACATTAAATGACAACCTTAGCTGCCAATCACAGTTTCCTAGTAATAACTAAATCATTAAAAACAATAGTATAGGGAAAAGCCAAATGCAAGAGTTACTTATAGTTTATTTGTGTTTCTGTGAGGGGACAGTCATACAAACAGACATGGCATGGCAGTAGTGCTAGGAATTCATCCACAAGAAGATAACAAGAATAGTTTTAGAGAAAAATAATTTTAGTTTTCAAGAACAAGGAATCTAACTAAATGCTATTGTAGTTCTTAGAACAAGTGATGGAATATAATATTGAATAAAATAAGAAAATAATGCATCAGATCCACAGTGATAAGATGCTTACTGCCATGGCACATCCCCAACAAGCATCCTGTCTCCTTCATTATCCTCATAAACCAGAGTATATTCCCCACTTCCATCCAATAAACCCGTAATTGCTTTCTCTTCCTCTTCCTTGTTCTGAATTCCACCAGCAGAGGAATCTCTTTGAGCTGAACAGTAGGAAAAGGACAAAAGTGGATCAATTGTCACTAGCACATACGGGAAGTGAACTTTAAAAGCAAAAAACCCAAAAAAGACATTTGAAAGCAAATTGAAGGGAACTTTAACACCTTTGGTCTGAACTCGGAAAGGTCACTTGAAAATCTTGCATTAAAAATATTGACCATATGCTAATCTACATCTTATTATACCAAGAGCATTAAAGGCACATACTAGCTATTAATTTAATATCCTGCTTATTAATTGACAAGAGGATATAGCTGACAAAAGGATAAGACCTGTCAAGACTCGCTTTCACTCCCAAACAATATATAAATTATAAATGAACAAAGATATGTGATTGAACTGACCACAGGAGCACAATTATTGAATTGAGGGGTACAAACAAAGGTTACCTGCAAGGAGGCATCTGAAGAGTTCATCAACAGCGGAAGAGAGTTTTTCATAGCTGTCGTAGGCATTGAGGTCCACTTTTCTCCCAATGGGAACTCCATCCATGTTGATCTTTACAAACAGGCCTTTACCAGAGTTGTCAACAGGTTTTTTACCAGCAACCTTGTCTGGAACGACATGCTGATGCTGGGACCCAGGAGGTGGCTTAGAAGAGCTGCTGCTTGCAAGGTTCTTCCTAAAAGAACGAATTGGAGGCCAACCCACTACTGGACCAGGAGCAGTTCTGTTTTTGATGGATCCATAGAGATAGTTAGGAATGAAACTGAACAGTTAGTAATAAGAATTAAAACTAGAAAGTGAATATTTAGTACAAATAACGAGCAAAAGCCTTAAAAACTCATTCAATTTTTTCTTATTTAAACGTTCAAGGGAAAATGAAAGCACCCTTCCCCACGATGGGCTAAAGATAATTAATAACAGACAGACAGAGGGGGATGAGAGAGAGAGATAGAGAAATAGAGACAAGGTAAGAAACTCTTACATGCCAATATCAAATTTCAATTGAGACTGGATAATGAAGGCGCGTAATAAATGATAGTATGCATCATAAATCAGATGTAGACATCTCTGAAGCATTCAAGGCAAGAAAGTATAATAGAACAAAATAGGGAGTCGTAATTATAGATCTAACATTGATTCTTGCACAGAAAAGTGCAAGGGGATGAAACAGAGTTGTAAGTCTGGATCTAATATACGTTTTAAACACAGAGCTTGCATGGACCATTCAATATCAAACAACATGGCTCAGGGAATGAATATCCTCTGTCTAAAAATTCAAAAATATAGATACAACAGAGAAAAGCTAGAGTACCTTTTCTGAGAGCTGTTGTGCACAGCTGTATTTGCAGAAGAGGGTGAGAAAGCTTTCTTCTCTGCATTCTGCAAGCCTACTACTTCCTTTCCCTTAACTGGCATGCTCTGTGGGCTAGCTGGGAACTGAAGAAATGGTGAAGCTTTAGCCTGATGTTGATTATGCTGGGTCTTCCCCTGGTAGCCTGTGGAAGCCCATGGAGAGGACATAATAGTCCCAGCTGGGTTGTCAGAGGTAGAAATTTTCTGGGTTTGACATCCATTGGTGGTGCCGATGTTGGAGTTCTGGGATGTAGGAGACAAGGTAGAGAAGTAACCAAGAGAGAGTAGTGACTCATCTCTTTCTCTGTTGACATTTTTTATGTTATCATTGAGAGACCAGTCTCCACCAGGTGGACCAAGTCTAAGCTCCAGTTTCCTCTCCTCAGAAGAATTGTGGCTTCTTCCGTTGTCTCTGTTCATATGCCACTCTCTGTCTTTCGGGATTAAATCTAGCAGCTGAGGAGACAGCTCCTCATTTCTTGACCTTACATCCATCTTTTATGCCACAGTAGACACTATCTCAAGGAACCCAAATGGAAATCACCTTGTCCTTCGTAAAATTCACCAGATATATGCTAATATGCAGGAAATTATAGGAACTCCACTGGTCAATGCAACATAACTAGATGTTAGAGGCAAAACACAACACAACTGAAGAAATAGAACAAATGATAGCGTTTAAGAAGATAGTTCACATACCTTATGGGTCTAATTACAGCTCAAACTTATGAAAACCACAACTTCATATTATCAAAAGAACAACTTGTTTAGATTTATAATCAAACTTCTGGGTAGAGTGAGTAGCTGAAACTTCGATATCCCAACCACCTGAATAAGAATAACAAGAGAAACCCGGAAGCAGCTGTAACCTTCAAAGCTTCAACTTCTGGAAAAAAACCTTAAACGCCCAAGTAGTCGGAGGCGAACACAATATTATAACAAGTCAAGAGAAACCCCACCAAGTGAAAGGAAAACAATAAGAATAAGACCCCTCCAAAAGCAGAGATAGAGGGAGCTATAATAGCAGGGAACTGTTATCTAGCTCTGCTTTTAAATCTTTTATTTGCACGCTTTGTGGGTTCTCCCTTTCTCTCTCTCTCTCACTTTTAAAGGAGATGGTACTTGAGAAGAAGAGGCAAAAAATAGGCAGAGATTGAAAAAACCAGAAAGATTCCCCTTGCTCAAGAGCCCACAGCAGAAATGGAATTGGAGCATAACGCACGTTACCTGAGCTCCCCTAATATAACGTTAGGTTGTTTAACACCGGAAGTAAAGCGTACTGCGCTACCTCCTTGGAAATTTTTTTTTATGGTTTTTTGTTTCTTATTTAATGCTTTACATTTAGATTATAAATTATTAAATTCAAATTTGTTATCATTATTTATATAAAAAAATAATACAGTATGGTTCATCAGCATGCAATTCATATTAAATGTTATTCTAAAATAATATTTCATTATATTTATTTTTTTTAAAAATATTTTAAATCATTTTAAAACAATGTTTTATAATAATAATAACAAAACTCATAAGAGATTGTTATAAAATGTTATTTTTAGAAATACTAAACAATATTATATTAGTTAAATGTGTTTGTATATGTTATATTTAAAAAAATACCACTAATATTATTGCCTTAAAATCACTTTATATAATTTTATTTATTGAAGTCTATCATAAAATTCAAAACCATAGGATAATCGTTTTATTTCTCATTGCTAGAATACTAAATAATAATTCTCTTTGAATTAGGCTTTTGCTAAATGCTGTAAAAGCTAATTAATTAATATGAAAATTTTATTCTCTTAAAAAAATTAATCCGACTGTTTATAAAATTATCTGATTAAATGATTTGTTACCAATTTTTTCTTCTGTCAGAGTCAAGTTGAATTATTTAGCACATAAAAGTCCAAATGTAGGGAGGGATAGTAGCAGAGTGAAAGTCCTTTGATTAAGAATGTGAAAGGCTAGTTAATTGGTTAAGTCCATGTTAATAGAAGATTAGCTTAAACAATTTGGAGGCTTTAATTAAGAAATTATGTTACTTTATGAGGTGTCAAGAAATGATTGGATGGGATGGCCCAGGTTGTTTTATTTGTTTTATTTTAAGAAAGAAAAAGGGATTTGATCGCACGATCCATATTTATTTGCAGGATTCGTGCGATAAAAACATGCAAGATCACATTGTCTGCCCTGCTTGCGCTTCCCTCTTTCTCTCTCCGTCCACATATCCCCATATGAGAATATGGGTAGAATCTGGTGTGGCGCCTTTGCATTACGTAAGGGACTCATCATGGTATTATAGCCGTTGATTAGTGGATAGGCGTTGGGATGTGGGTTGTCCACTCTCTATACGTAATTTGACAAAAAGTTGAATGGAGTTCTTTTGTTTTTTACTCACTCTGATTTTACCAGCTCAAAGGAGAACCACTTTTGTTGCTTTTCTTTGCCTTTTTTTTTATTATCAATTTTAAAAGAAAATGAAGATAATTTATTATACAAATATCGTATTCTAAAATTATATTAATTTAATTTATTTTTTTATATCTTACAAAGTTTAAAATAAAACATCAAAATAACACAAAGATATGTGAGGAAGAATATGTACGTCAGCATCCTGTCGTACGGAATCAACGCATTGAATCACGGAGATCGAAAGGGGAGCTTGGGCTTGTTTCACCACTTAACTACAAATAATTAAATATTTTATTTACTTTACAATACATTATCACTTTTTAAATGTATATTATATTTCAAAATATTTTATGTAACAAGACTTTATTTTTGATTGAATTGGGGTATATAAAACATTGATCAATTCAGTTGAAGTCATGATTGAAATATACTATTTTTGGGATGTGAATTTGTAGAGTGTGTTGGCCTTGTTATATGGTTCATAGACTACTGTTGAATGTTTGAATTTGGAGTGAAACCATATATAGCGGCAACAAATAGTATCCACAATTGACAAATAATCAATCAATATAGCTTTGCGTGATAAAATTCTTGGATTTCATTTTGAGTTCATTTCATGTGTACACCATTTGATCTAATTTGATCAATCATTACACAGTAATATTTTGGTCTAACACTCTCCCTTCTCCACTCTTTTAACAAACCCCAAATTTGAATTCAAGTGTTTTTAAGTTTTGATAATATTTATAAATTATTTAATTAAAATATATTTTTAATTATATGATTGTTTAGGAAAGAATTTAAAATATTTGAATTCACTCATTTTTTAAAGTAAAATAATCTCTTTTCCCTTTGAAAGATGTTTTAATTACACTCTCATCTCTTATAAATTAAAAATAAGTTACAACTAAACTCAAAAATAAAATTTCTGTTAAAGTTGACTGTTATTTTTTGATTAAAGGTTTAATTTTTTTTATATGATTAAAATATTTTTTTTATTTTTTTACCTTCTTTTAATATTATGACTTATTTGTATAGTTGAGGGTAACATGGATGAAATGATTTTTAATTTAGACCTTTAGGTTTTAGTTCATTCTTTTAATTAGTATAAACATAAAAATATTTAATAAAATAAATATTATTAAAATTCTTATAATAAATAATATAAAAATATATATAATTATATAAATTATATAATGTAATATAAAAAGTATACATATATAAATAAATATATAATATTAAATAATCTAATAAATAATAGATATAAACTAAAATTAAGATTTTAATGTGATCAAAATTATGAAAAAAAAAACTTTTTTAAGTATATTTTTTTTAAAAAAAATTCAAGTAATAAAAAAAAATTTAAATCATAATATTTTTTAAATAAAATAAAATATTTTTTAAGTAATGTTATTTTTAAAACACACAAAATTAATTTTTTAACTAATTATATTTTTAAAATAAAAAAATTTAAATAATTATATTTTTAAACAAAATTTTTTTATTCTTGAAATAAAATAAAATAAAATAAATTTTTTTTATTTTTCTTATTGTATAGGACTCCTCTTTTTATTAAATGGTGAAGGGGGGGTCGTTGAAGTCAAGGAGACAGAAAATAAAAGAAGGGAACCTGGGACAAGCAAGTTGGGTATGACCTTATGACCCGCGGTCGGCTCCTCTGATTGGACACTGCCAAACGCATCCTTACCCTTCAGGCTTTAATTCCTTCTCCTGCTCCTCCTCTGTTTGGTAGGTAAACAAAACATCTACGAGTCATTGGCACGTGTCGGTTTCCACTTCCACTGTCCCACTTCCTTCTTCCACCTGTGAGGGTGCCTGCCACCCATTCGCCTTCTCACCACCCAACTTTTCTTTTAGAGTCTCAGTCAAGCTGTGTTTAAATTAATTTAATTATATTTTTAATTCGATTGAAGATATATCATATTATTTACAACAACAAATTGCGGACTTGTCGTACCCCAATTTTAAGATCACGCTATTCATAGATTTTGAGTTTAAGTATAGTTGACTTTACAAACATATTAAACTTTATAAATTTTTAAACGAAGTATTAATATATTAAAGTTGATAGAAATTTTAAAATTTTAATTAAGTTCAGTTTTTGATTATATTAATTTCTTAATAAATCAAAACTAAAAAATTATACTTAAGTAAATCTTTTTTGTTACAATTTGTCACAATTAATGTGACTGAATTTAATTTTATTTAACCTAAAAAAATGCAAGTATGAGTCTTAAACATAAATAATATTCGTCCATCACAAATTCTTATATATTACTCATTATATATTTTAATTTCTTTAATTACATTAGATCCTACACTCTCTCATCATTTTCTTTTATTGTTGAGTGGTGTATACTTAATATAGGGATTTGAGTATACAAATATTATTTCTAGAGTCTTAAATAATTAATTTTTAGCTTATTCAAAAAGAAGGTATAAGGCTTAAATAAAATTTTGTTCTTTTTAATATTATAAAAATTTTAATTTTTTTAATTTAAGTAATATTATCTTTTTATTTTTTAAAAATTAAATTAAGTTTATTCATTATATTTTTATTAATAAAATAATAATAAAATAATTTATTAGTATATATGTCTTATTATTATCCATTTAAAATAAATAATCAAATAAATATACATGTTTTCACTTTTAACTATTTTTTTGATATAATTTTAATTGAATTTATTAAATAGTCACTTAATATGAATAATAATAAATTTATATATAATAAATTATAATTTGTTTATAAATAAATATAAATATGGTTAAGAGATTTAATTAAAAATTTTAAAACTAAAAAGACTATATTATTTAAATTAAAAAAGGTAGATCAAATTAATATTTATAAAAATAAAGGAAAAAAACTGTATTTAAGCCAAAGTTATAATTAGGCTTGCTTATCATGCAAAGAATAATCAATAATGGCACACGCGTAAGAAGTCGCGTGGAAGAGGAGGTGTCCGGAATCTTTGCCCCCTTTGATCACGCTTGCCGCTTGGAGTTGGATGGCAAAAGAGAAAAGATAGGATAGGCAGAAGGGGAGTTGGAAGGAGATCAGGGGCCGCTAATTGATGGTGATGAATGAGGTGGCGTTTTGCAGACGTCATATCAGAAGTGTTGATAAAGGGGAGCGGTCGTACTGGTAATGATGGCTTGTCCGTTGGATGAGAGCATATTATTGGAAATCAAACAAGGCGCACTTACAGGCTGCCAATCTTATCATGCGACTCCCTCTCTCAGTCTCTTGCTTTATTTCCGAATTCCGAATTCCTTCCCTCTAAATCTTTTTGTTTTACTGGACAATTATCAGTTTTACATATTATTAATATTTTAAAAATCACATTAATTATTGAATCAATTGAGTCAATAATTCAAAATTTTATTGGTCCCATCGAAATGGCCGATTGAATTATAATTGGATTGATAATAGTTTGTTAATTTTATATTATATATTAATAATATAATAAATTAATATAAAACTAATCAAATAATACCTATTAATATATATGTATATAATAGTATTAAATTATTTAAATATACATAAAATAAATTTAGAATAATAAAAAATATATTATTTATATTTATATTAAAAATAATTAAAATATTATTATTTTGAATTCAAAAATTTATAAAAAATAATGTCAAAACACGTCCTTTTAATAAACAAAATAAAAATTGAAAAAAAATGTAAAATCAGTGACTCAATTTAATTCATTGGTCCATTTACTAATTTTTTATTGGCTAATATTTTGGAGTAAGTTGAACTGATCCACTAACTAATTTATAAATTTTCAAGTCAACTCAACCGTTCAATACAATTTTTTATACATGACATACTTTAGTATTATTATTGAGGGAGAGACTCGTTTCGTACTCTAATTATCACTTTAATCAAGTTTAAATTTCTTAAAATTTTCTCAAAAGTTTAAATGATAAATTTTAGAAGAAAAAATAAATAGATGTGTAAGACCTATACAATATAGGAGATTCACTCATTTTGATGTGAGATCCTATTCACTTAATTTTTTTAAAAAATTTACATGATAAATTAACAAAAAAACTTTAAAGGATCTAATTCCTCTCTAATACAATCACTATTTTTTACAAGAAAATTGCTGTTTATATAATTAAACATTTTTATTTTAAAAGAATAAATTAACATAATTTGATATGAGATGATGTTATATGTTAATTATAAACGTTATAAAAGTAACATTACCTAAATTAGATGGTGCCACTTTGAGATTTTGGCCCCTGTTTTTTTCATTTATATCGAGATTAATAAAATAGTCTAATTTTAAAAAATTGATAAAATTAAGATTTTAATTTGTATCAATAATACATTTTACTATAAGTAAATGATTCATTTCTACTATTAAGCTAAGCTCTTAAAAGTTATTTTGGCCTTTTTCTAAAGTGGTATTTGAGTGTGTGTAAATTTTGTCCAGCATGGATTGTATCAGAAGAAAATGCTAACAAACAAACCCTTATCCTTATGCATTACTACATTTAGAGGCTCAAAATGTATATTTAGTTTGAAAAATGTTGGGAAAGTATAAATATTGAGCATTAATTAATGATTATATAAAAATAGAAGTTAATAATATAACATTTATATATTATTAACTTTCACTTCTATACATTAAGTTTTAGTACTGAATAATGATTCCTTAGTATAGAAGTTAATAATATAAAAAGTTAATATTTTTATATTATCAACTTCCACATCAGTTTGAACTTAAATTATATTAAATTTTAAGCCTCTTGCTATACTACTTATGAAGTAGTAATATTTAATGAATAGTTTTTTTTTATAATTTTTATTTTAAAAAATAATTTAAAAATAAATCAAAATCAAAATCAAAAGAATTTATTTACTTTTTCTTGATTTACTTTACTTTGTTTTTTAATTTTATTTTTCAATACTTGTGTTATGAATTTTTTTATTTTTGTTTCATTTTTTTAATTGTTTTATATTCTTTTAAATTGTTTCTTAAAATAACTATAAAAAACAAAAATAAATGATACTTTTAGAGTATGACTACTCTAAGATCCAAATTTTAATTATACATTATCTCATTATTCTTTAAAATAAAGAAAAATAATAAATTAAATAAGTATAAGAATGACAATTGCTAATTTAATATGTTGGTGAAGTCACACAACTTCTCACATTGGCTGGCCTATGTTAAATTTGAGAACCTCCTCCTGTAGAACTAATCCCCAAAAGTGCTTTATGGAGGAGGGTATCCAAGGAATTTATATATTCTTATAAACCATCCAATGCTTTCAATGTGGGATTTATAACACACCTTCTCACTACAGATGAGTATACCTAGTACATCATAAACTCGACATGAGTTATGATCTCAGTCTTGAATCACCAGACTCTGATATCATATTAAATTTAAAAAAACTTTATGTATAACTCATCCTTAAAAAGGCTTCATGAGGGAGGATGTGCAAAAGGTTTATATATTCTCATAGACCACCCAACACCTCCAATATGAAATTTCTAGCACTCGTCTTCATGAGGAATGAGTGAACATAGTATACCATAAACTTGGCATAGGTCTTAATCCTAATCTCAGGTTATCATATTCTGATATCATGTTAAATTTGAAAAACCTCGAGTTGAATTCATTTCTAAAAACACTTTATGAGGAGGATGCCCAAGGGGTTTATAGATTCCCATAGACCACCAAATCCCTCCGGTGTGGAACTTATAACACCTATACATTTAGGAGAATAAATTTTACTGGGTACTGACTTTAAAATTTAAACTAAGTAGATATAAAACACACTTTCTTAACTATTAAGTCAACCAATAAAAATATAATAAAAGTAGGTCTCCATAAATATCATCTCTAATACATATTTATGTCTCCTATAAATTTGTTTAAATTGAATCTCCTTTTTGTTTTGATAATTGAAGAAAAAAGGTTGGGATTGAAAAGTAAATGGGATGCAGGGAGATGTGAACAATTGTAGTGTTCCTTTTTAGGGCATAGAAATGAATTGTCGTTCTCATTGATTAAGACTAAATGGATGACAATGACCCACTCAACTCTGGTAATTCCGTCATTGGACTTTCAACAACTTAACTCTTTAGAGGGGAAAATATGAAAAATTAAAATTTCTTTCAAAGATAAAAGTGCTTTATTTGTATGGTCAATTTCTCCCAACATCCAAACTTCAACTTCAATATTGCCTCGCAACCTTATGCCTTAGTGGATAGTAAGAAATGATAAATGGCAATAATAGAAGTCATGTCTAGAATCTTTGCCAAAATATCACCCCTCTTCGAGAGAAAAAGGGGAGGAAAAGCAAAATGTGGACTCTTATCAGGAACGGATCTATTCTAGCTACTAGAATTAGGGACAATCGCTCTCTTTAAAAATATAAAGTTATTGTCTCTTTTAAAATTTTCATATTATCTATTATATTTTATATATACATACATACTATTTTGTCCCTCTTATTATTTTTTCTGGTTCTGTTTCTGGCCCATATTATATTGTTGAAACCTCTCAGGTGTTGTACTTGTCCACTCTTACTTTGCTTGGTGGCTAGCTTGTGGGTGGTTGGTTGGTTGGCGGAGAATGAGAATGAGCATGAGCATAGAGCAACAAAGTAGAGGCTGCTCTTTCCGCGTACATGGACTGTGAGAGTGACCATTTGTACAAGTTAATATCTCCCACGTTTTTTAGCAACGAAATCTTGTGGCCACCCCACCAAAAATATGACACCAACTACTGCAGACTACAAAGCATTTAACTTTGATCCATATCCTCAGTGCCTTTGCTTGTGGCAGATCGACCCCACCCGTTGCTAGCCTTTTTATCTACTATTATATTACCATCATTGATAGGATCACTTCAGTTGAGCTAGTTTTTGTTCTTTGATTCTTTCAAAGAATCATGTTCCCATTTCCCTCCCTTTTTCTTCCTTTCATTGATTGCCCCCATATATCTAATATCACTGTCTTTTTGATAGTTTCTTCGGGTGGTGGAGTCACCTTTTTCGTTTGCTTTTATGTCAATAATGGCCTCATGCGCCGCTATAGTACCAGGAACTAATCATAATAAGTAATGGGATCCACTCCTTTGTTTTACAACTAAAATTGGCTTATGCTTAATGGACTCTTCCAATTGGCTTTTATGCTTATTGAGAGAGAGCAAAAACTGTGTTTGTATCAGCTTTTTTTTTTTTTTAGGAAACATAATTTTTTTAAGAAAAAAAGACTTCTGATAAGAAAGTATATGTTTGTTTAGGTTATTAAAAAAAATAGAAGTATTCAAAAAAGTAAAAAGTTGTGCTTTTTTCTAAAATTAAAATTTTTGGCTTAGGGAAAGAGTTGACACTTAGAAAAAGAGAAAATAGAGCTTTGTTGATCGCTTTTATATGACTTTTTTAATTTAAAAATATTTTTTTAATTATTACATTTAAATATAAAATAAATTTTAACTCTAATAAAAACTTTTTAATTGAAACACTTTTAAAAAAAATTATTTTTAAGCTCATTTAATCAGACGTTGAGAGAGAGAGAGAGAGAGAGAGAGAGAATTAAGCAATAAGTACTAAGTAATTCCACTCTAATTTTCTCAATTTTCTTTTCTAGTGTTTTTAAGTTATAAATCCAAATAAAAGTAAAAAAAAAAAAAACTTGTTTTGTTCTCTGGTTTCCATAACTATGCTGTTCCTTTTCCTTCAATATTCTAAAAAGAAAATTAAGATTAAATGAATAGCATTAATTAAGTAGCCAGGGAGATGTGGTGATAGATTATGATTGAGATAACTGGAAGCTAAAAGTGGGTTGATGACAACCACTATTAAGCCCTTCTTTTAGTAGTGATTGAGAATTAAAAGATTGATCTATTAATAAACCATCAATGGTGCATGGCATAAATGGGTTAATTGCCCACCAAGGCAGAATCACCTTCCATAAGGGGAGACCAAAATTTAGTCTTCATTTAAATGGAATGCCATGATTGGCCTTTTAGAGTTGGCATTCTTTGAATTTGATGATGACTAATTGAGTACTTGTTCAATTGATTAAATCAAGATTAAGGGCATGTTTGTTGGACTTAGTACAAAATATTTTTTTATGTATGTTTTTTATAGAAAGAATGTATTTTTTAAAAATAAAAGTTATTTTGTATTTGGATGTATACAATAATTGAAAATGACTCTTAAATTAAAAAATAAAATAATCTTCTTCGTTATTAATCAACTTCTAGCTTTCGATTTTTTTTAAAAGAATTTTTTTTTAAAAAGTCGAAACAAATACTTAATACTTTTTAACCATTACTTATTTTTTTTAAAAAATTATTTATTCTTAAAATAAATCAAACAAAATCTATGTTGACATAACAAATTCTTTCTCTCTCTTTAATCCAAAAAGATATCTTATAATCACTTATGTCTCATTTTGGTTGTCACTCGGATTATTATTCTCATCCGAATCTTTAAAAAATAGTTTGATATATGTGATAAGAAAAGGCACAAGATCCCAAAGATCTAATTTACAATACAATATTAATCAACATTATATTATTTGCCTAAGCACATTTTTTCCTTCCCACCCTTCTTTTGTTAGTAGGTCCTTTATTCAGAAGGATTCTTAAATGCACTTATTCCATCCAAGATAGGTTAATTAAGTAAACAGAAAATTGTGTTTTGATATCATAATAAGATTGATCATTTTTTAGCTGTTAAACAAGATGAATTAATGTCAATAATACATTATGTTTAGAAATTAATTATGATTTTTTAAATATTTAATGTTGTTTAACTAAATATTTAATTATTGATCAAAAGAGAATAGGAGATTCAGTTATAATTTTCTTAAGAATTTCATATTCATTAACTAAATATTCAATATTATAAAACTGAATATTTATTGTATCAATAAAATGGATTGTCATTACTTTATGTGTTAAGTTAATAGGTCAAAAATTTTAACTAGTAGGGATAAAAAGTGGACTTAAATATTTTTATTAAAATAAAATATTATAAATATACACAACTAATAAATCATGTAGAAATAGCTTTCAAATTTATATGGGAGTTATATATATATATTCATTAAAATAAATTTTTGTTTATTTCCGTTTTATAAGAAAACTAAAAATTAAAACAATGATCTTTAAACTAATTAACCAAATACGTGCTCAAGAGAACAACTTAGAAAAACAAAAACTACTCGCAAGTAGAAAAGCTATTTGTCGGTTTGACATTTGTTTTCATCCTTTGACTTAAGATATAAGATGTCACCATTCTAAAGATACATTTGGTATATCAATATTTTATATATCATGATATTTTAAATATTATGATATGAGATTTTTATAATTTTTAAGTGGTATAAGATATTATTTAAATTTGTGTAATTTCATGATATTTTATTATTTTAGATATTGTCTATTATCTTATATAATAGTATATCAAATATAATCATGTTTAATATTGCTAGTCATTTAAGATGTCAAGATCAAGATGTCTGTATAATGTATACCAAACCTTTTTTAAGATTTTTATATTTGGTATAATAATTAAAATTTATTAAAAGAATATATAATTACCATTTTATAAAAGTTAATAAAGTTAAAATTGTGTAATGTGATCATTACTTCTGGGTGATATGAGATACATTTTAAAATAATGTAATTCTATGATATTCTGTATTCTTGGATGTTATCTGTTATTTTATATAACAGCGTACTAATACAAGTATATTAGATATTACTTATCATCTACGATGTCACAATCAAAATTTTGATGTACTAAACACCTCATATAATTCTAGGGGTGAGCAAACGAGCGGGTTGAACCGCCAACCCACCCAAACCAACCCAATTCGTATGAAAAACCAATTGAACCAAACCATTTTCGGTTTGGTTCGGTTGAACAGTACTAAAACCAAATCATCAGTGGTTCGGTTAAGGTTTTAAAAGTTCAAAATCGCGGTTCACCCAAACCAAACCTCCAAGATTTTTTTGCTTCCATTTATCTAAGATTTTTGTTATATTTAATATCAATTGTTAGGTGCAGGTTAGACTATATATTTTTATTTATGTGAAAACTTATTTTTTTTTCATTTTTGAGCAATAAGATCATTAAATACACTAATATAAAGCAACCATACCTTACCCCTTTCTTTTAGTAAGAATCCAATAACTCACAAACAATGATATAATTATGTAAGTTCTGTTATAACTAACAAGCTAATTTTTTAATTACATATGCAGGATTTATTATAACATTTAAGAGTTTGGTAATTTACCTAAATAGTTGATGCCTTAAGGTTATAATGTTATATGCTGTGATTGCTATACTGGAAGTTGCTCTCAAGTAGTTAAGACTAGACAATTTCTCTTTCTCAGGTACTCAAGAACTTACTATTTAGTTTTGAAACTGAATTGATAACATAGTTTTGTGACTTTGTTATACCAAATTGAATCAATTGTGTGGTATAAGTAGCTCAAATTGACATATTTCATTTTGCCTATTTAGTATTTAGTAGTGCTGAAATTAAAAGTATAAAAGAGTGTCACTGAATTTCTGAATTGTGTTACAAAATTTGTGCATCCAAACTGATCACCCGAACCGAACCAAACTGCATGATAACGGTTTGGTTTGGTTCAGTTTTTACTTTACAATACTACAAACCCGAACCGAACCAAACTGTAAAGTTTTGATTGGTTTGGTTAATGGTTTGGTTCAAAACCGAACCAAACCGGACCGTGGTCACCCCTATATAATTCTATTATTGAAATTGGTGAGAATATTTTTATAAATTATCAAATGATTTAAAAACAAAGCCACGAGGAACAATATGCAATATATGATACTATATGATGTTCTATGTCCCAAAAGTCATATGAAAAAACTATGTTATCTCAAAAAAATTTAAAATAATACAAGACATAAAAATTTAATCACTGATGATATTATTTTAAAATATAGACACATTAAATTATAATTTATTCATTTAAAAATAATTGGTAAGATTATAAAAATAAGCTATAGTTAATTTTTTTTGGGGTCAAACTATTGTTCATTTATATAAATTGGCACATAATTTATTGGTACAACTTTTGAGACATCTGGCATAATTTTTAGTTAACAGAGCATACCAATAATAAACAAGAGGAGATTATGTTTAAGAGATTTATATATTAATATAGATTTTCAGAAGAAAAAAAAATTTTGATAAAAGAAAAAGAGATTAGTTTCGTTTAGTAGGACATCTTGATAGGTTGATGTTGGAATTGGGCTTCTGGCCCATGATTCATAGCATGGGTCCGTGGTTATTCTAAGTAAACCCACCACGATTCAATTTTATGGGTCGAAATCCAAGCCCATGGTGGTTTCTCTAACCCTTCTTTTTGGGTGTAAACAGTAAACACCGACCTCAATAATATTGCTTAGATTAATTAAGTCAGATAGTTCCTCCTAATATCTCAACATATATCTTGGTACCATTGAACTTGTGGCTCAGTGGTATTGGAGTTATTTTCAGGACTGAAAAGTTGTGAGTTCAATTTCAGTCACGACAAAATTAACCAAAAACATGAGTCTTAGTTTTCTGGCTGACTATATGATCTCTTGAGCAAACTAGACCACTTTCACAATTCACAATGAAAAAATTAGTATCATATTTAAATTCAGATCTCAAATTTTATTTATATTGATCTATTTACACATCAAAATAAAATTAATTTCAAATTATAATGAATCAAATCAAGTAGTGTGAAAATCTTGTAAAAGATAATTATATCATGAAGTATTATTTACTAGTTGGCAGTTGACATCATAGGAAAAACAACTAACAATAATGTTTCTAATTAATAAGCATATTAATTACCAAAAAAAGATTAATTCAAAAAATTATTCAAATTTAAACATCATGTTAGTTGTTGGGAGATCCATGATGTTGAGAATGAGAAGTGAACAAATGGCAAAGAATAGAGATTAATCTCATAAAACCATTTGCAAAATACAATATTTTTGAAGTAAACTAATTTTAAAATTGGTAACACTCCATTTGATTGAGGCCAAGCTGGATTTTAACCTCTTTAAGATCTCTCATTTCTCTTATGATACTTTACAACCCTTTAAGATTGAGAATTTTTCAAGCAGTCATGACGTCATCATTAATCCCATTATCATTGTCACTTCATCATAACGATTCTCTTATAGGGATTCCCTTGCGATTGTACTATCTATTATATGTGAGACTATACAGAGACTTAATTAATAAGAACATTTTTAGTATTAAAGTAAATGCAACTTTCTCACATGGACACAGATCTTAGTCTTTTTAGTTAAAATTTTTTCTCACTTAAATGAATTATTTTTTTAAAAAAATAATGTGAGATCTAAGATGTCTAAAGATTTTGGACAACTCAATCTTAAAAAAAAAAAAAAATTTCAGTCAAAAAAATTGTGATGCAAGTCTTCCTCTTAGGAGAAGGACATACTTTAAATGAATAGACAGTACACTTCAAATAAGTGGGACCTTTCCTTTATTTGAGACACAATTACTACTATAATTCTTTTCCTAAATAACCTGATGGCATTCCTCCATAGAATGAGTCATCCTTAACTCTCCAAATTTGTTCTTTTATCAAATTTGTTGTTATTCTATTCAAATATTGTCAATATCACTTATTAACTTAACCATCTAAAAACACAACAGAAGTACCACTCCCCAATGTTTCTGTTTTGGTTGATGACTTATGAACATCTGATTGATGACAGCCATCTGGAAAGTGATGGGGTGAGTTGTTCTATGCAATTAATTTATGTGCCCATGAAGCAATTACTTGATTGTGATTGTGATGCATTTTATATTTCTTAATTACGTCATTGTCAATCCATGAACCAATTAATATTGTAGATTGCTATTTATAAGTTAAGTTCTTGTGAAGTACACTATCCTTTTCATTCATATAATTAAAAAAAAAATCTAGATATCTTAAATATTTATTTAAATATGTTTTTAAATTACAATATCGTTAACTAAGATGTTTAGAAGTACATTATATCTTGATATCATAATATTAATATAATATGCCGTGATATCAAATTTAGTTAAATTAAATATATATATCTTGATATCATAATTTTGGATATTAAATTTGACTTAATTTAAAAAGAATATGATATTGTGAAGAGAAATAAATATAATATGTACAAAAGTTTATTAACTACTTAATTAATAAGTTTATACACATTATATTTATTTTTTCTATTTAAATATTATAGAATGGTATAATAAGAAAACACATATTCAATAGTTTTTTAAGTAAATTAAATAAATTATAAATGTATACATATATTAAAAATATTTTTAATATGATATACCTTTCATATATTTATAATTATATTATATATTTTTTAATAAATAGAATTTACTTAAGAATTTCTCTATATTTTATATGACAAATCCAGTCTGGATGAGGATAATTTGATTACTTACTAATATGAAAACAAACAGCAAAAATTCAATGCTTATTACTTAATTTATGAATTAAGCTAAATTAAACCTAGCTTGTTCATTAATTAAAGTATGATATATTAAGGGGTGGTGCACATGCTCTGATGGCTTGTGGACAATGATTTATGTTTCAAAATCACATGCAATCCACGTAACTAATGGGTCCCAACCCTTAATTATTACTCAAGCTTTGGTATAATGCTCCAAATATATATACCCCAAAGTTTCTTTTCCTAGGTAACCATTTTCTAAGGAAACTTCAAAAGGATACTCTTTAATTTATTGCCCATTGTTTTATAATGCTAATGGACCATTCTTATGTCATTTATTTTATTTTTTTTCTTTTAACTTTCTCAACTATATATGAATTTGCTCTCCAGTGAACATGAACATTGATATATTCTAATTGAACATTATGAAGGGATTTTATAATTCAGAATAATTTAGCCTTTACCTTGTTTATCTCCTGTCACTCTGACACTATCTGTCACATGAACATTGTTAATACATATGGTTGTTTACATAATTATTATAATAATCACAGCAACTGATTAATTTGTAAGATGATTATTTAAATAGAGATACAATTATATAGTGTATAATTACATCTAACATGAGATAGCAAAAGACTATTTTTGACCTTTCTACTAAAAATAAGTCCTAGTATATATTATTATCCATTTAATTATTATTATTATAAAATAGTGGATAATAATTTATTTATCTAACATGACTTATTATTGAAAAAAATGTTTCTTGATAAGACACATAATTTCCTCTTTATTATAATTATTATATTAAATTATAAGATAATAATAATTTTTTATGATTGAATAATTAATTTTTATAAATAAAAAAAATAATATGTATGACATATAAAGATTTTATTAAACATCAATAAATAATTTTCTCTTAATTTAATTTTTTTAAAAATATATAAAATTGGTTTGTTTAGTATATTTTGTCGTTTGCTCCAGCTTAAGATCTCTCTGTCTCTTCTGCCCACGTGCGGGGCCTACCCCCATGTCGCCGATTTTTCTGTCCCTCTATTATTTAATACGCCCCTCCCTATAATAATAATAATTTTTATTATCGCCCAATTAATTTCTTGTTTCCTTCTTCATTACCTCCAAATATTCTCCCCAAATTCGCCACCTAGAAGTTTACTTCACTGTTAAGGGACTAGCGAGTCAAATCTCTGCCTTGCTTTGTCGGTTAATTGAGTCAAACAAATCATGTCAACGATTTTTACAGTGTTATGTAGGGACCAGTCTCCGATGATTTGAGACTTCCTCCTTCCTCGGCGAGTTTTGTTTTTGGTCTAATTTGGGGACACTTTTGTGGGACCCTACCCAAACTGTCGTTCGCTTTTGCCAGCTCTTCGCTACTGTACCTTTTCTTTTTCCGAAACCATCCACAATTCCCATGCTAGCCTTGACCCTTTTCTGGAATTCGATTCCATGCCATCGGAGTGTCCTAGACAGAATCTTACCCTCCTTTGGTACTATTTACTGCTGTTAATTTTTAACTTGATTCATTTTTAAAGGATTATAATTTCAACTAATTTAGATATAAATTTATATGAACTTATTAGGGTTAGGTTGTTTTTTTAAATTTTTATCTTAAAAAATATATAAATGTGTTATAATATTAAAAATATTATTTTTAAATAATAAATAAAGATAATAATAATTAAAAATTAAATATGTGTAACATTTACAATAAATTTAAATATTATTGTTAGAAATTATAATTGATAGATTTATAATTTATAATTTTAAATTAGGATAATTTTATAATTTATTTAATTTATATTTATTGTTTATTATAATTAATTTTTTTAATATATATTAAATTTGAATAATTTATAATATATTTTTGTGATTAATTTTTATTATTATTTTTTGGTTATGTCCATTTGAACTAATCTAAGCCTTAAAATTATGTTAGGTCAAGTTAAAACCTTCAAATTAATGTACTATATGATCTATTTTGATAGTGTTATGAAAGTTTCTTCCATTATTACTTAATAGATAGAATAATCACATAAATTGTTTCCTTACAATTATTCCCTCCATATTCGTAATCATATATATATATATATATACTTGGAACCTAGAATCTTAAAGAAGCAAGACACCACTGATTCAAAGCCCCACCCTACCTATTACTAGTTACTATCTCAATATTCCTGATGAGTAATCTAATGAGTAATACTTAATTGATTTATTATAATTAAATATTATTATTAATATGATGAAATAGTTTGTTAATAAAAAACTAAATCGTCCTTCAGCTGCAGTTAAGTTAGATATCCACATTAAAATTCCTCGTAAAAGAAGTTGGGTCTTTGTTCTTTGTTCTTTGTACTTTGTACATAGCGAAGGGTGAATTAGTAAAAAAGAAAATGTTGCTCCAAATATCTCCACTCTCCAGGCGGGTGATTCTGAAAGTTTTCTCTTTGCACTTTGCAGGTCGCTTTCTCTTTTGACTGTTTACAGTAAGCTGTTTACCAGAGGGTGACTAGTCAGTAAGAGCAGAAAACAAATGCTCTGTTTACAGTCTCTCCATTCCTTTCTTCTTCGATCCTTCAAACCCCCTTACTTAGTACACTATTCCTTCCGTTGCTTGCTAAATGTAGCAGAATCCCATTTCCCATTCCATCAGCACATATCATCTAATTATCTCTCTTGACTTTCCTTCTGACTCTCTAATTTCTCTACTGTTTTGTTCAATATTTTGTCATCTCTCATCGACATTTTGAAGAAAACGAACAAAATAAGTTCTTTAGATTTGAGCTGCAAGTCTGTGTCAAAATTTTATACCTTGGTTTCAAGTTTCTGCCGAATTTGAATGGGTTTCCTGAATCGAATTTGTACTTGGTTTACCATTTGCCTTCAAACTTAGATCAGGTTTCCTCCTTTATTTTCCTTCTTCTTTTACTATACCCTTTCTTCTTTGGATCAAGTTCTTTATCTTCCCTCAAGTTCACAGAGGTTCAACTATTTTCTTTGACTCTTCTCAAATTTGTCGTCATTTATTTTGGACACTGAATATTCTCGCTTCCTGATTCTAGCTTAAAGCAATGAATCTTGTACGGGACTCCCGGTTGAAATTGCTTCCTTTTCTTCTCTTTCTGCTTCACCTTCATTCTCTCTGTTCCTATCCGACGCCCTTGAGCTGTACGGACACAACCCGGCTGTGCACTTCTTTTTTGGTCTTTAAACCTCAGCCAAACCAGAAGCTAGCCGTGATACAGAGCATGTTTGATGTATTGCCCAGTGACATTACTGTCGAAGGCAATGGCTGGGATTACATATTCATCAGGAAGAACTGCTCCTGTGCTGCTGGTATAAAGAAATATGTATCAAACACCACGTTCACTGTGAAATCCAATGAAGGGTTTGTGTATGACTTGGTGATGGATGCCTATGATGGGCTTGCTTTCTTGCCCAACACGACCCGGAGGGCAAAAAATGGTGCTGTGATATCACTGAAGTTGTTTTGTGGCTGCTCCAGTGGACTGTGGAACTATTTGGTGAGTTATGTCCTGAGAGATGGGGATAGTGTTGAATCTTTGGCGAGTCGCTTCGGCGTTAGTATGGATAGTATTGAGTCGGTAAATGGCATCAATAATCCAGATAATGTCACTGTGGGTTCTCTGTATTATATACCTCTGGATTCGGGTTAGTTTTTGTAATCTTCTGCAACCCTTTCCTTGAAAGGCGCCTGTGTGTTTATATGTTTGTATGTACCTACTTGTTTGGGAGGTATGCTTAATTATATTCAATTTTGGTTGCTTTAGTTTTATATTGCTTTTTGCATTGCATATAGTTTATTTCAGAATAACTGGATGAAATATTAGCATTGGAGTGAATCTGGTGGAGTAATTTATGTGGTTCCATAGTTGGGAACAAGTGAATTTGAATGCAATCTCAAAGGTGTTCTTTAGTTCACCTAAAAAAATATACTTCCGTATGATATGTACGAGTTTCAAGACAAGTCATAGAATGGCCTGTGGACAAGATTTAAAGATTATGTGTACATGTAACATTCTGGTTATCAAAAGAAAGTGACTTTATTTTTCTTTTTGCTTATGACTGAAGCAGGCGATTGCCAAATATTATGTCTTACAAGTACAATAACCATTTAGCTTTGTCAGATTTATGGATTTTGTTGAAGACATGCTACTCTGAAGGAAACGCATTTTCTATAAAGAGAAAGCAACATATTTATATTAAGTGGAAGTAAAAATGGATTTAAGAAAGCACAAATTGTAGCACTTTCTGTTAGTATTACAACCAACTTCAAGCTGTTAGGACTTGAGAAAATTTTTCTTTGTCCTGAGTGGTAGCATTTAATATGTTGAATTGAGAAACTCAGGAATGATATGGGTAGATACTTCATATCAACAGCAAGGATAAATTGGGAACTGAGAACTGATTATAGTTTGCATTGTTCACATGAAAAGGAACTAGATTGGAGGGAGAAAGGGAGGATACGTGAAGAGACTATTTGACTTGGGCGATTAAAACCTGAAATTCTTCTTTGCTCCCTTCCTCTACCTGTGGTCTATTGCGTTCTGTTTCCAAATTAGATGATTTTTTGTATTTAATTGACTTGGAGAGTACAATCTTATGTCACTAAAAGATTTTGTAACATGGTCTATTTTAGTTTCTCCATGCAGATTAAAATATATATTTAATTTCTGTGTGGATAATATTAATGTCAAATCATCTGAGACGGTGAGACCTAAAAGACCTTAAGTCTAGGGACATGATCTCTAGGTTATATTTTAGTTTCTTAATCTGTTATCCTGTTAGCAGAGTTTACATTTGGGGAACATGAGTGGGATGTTGCAATCAACTGTTTTGTTTACCCCCGGGGGGGGGGGGGGGCTATGGCTTCATCTTTTCACATATGTATTATGCTGAGGAGAACCAATATTCCAATAATTTTATTAGAAGTAACAATATTAGACACACATTAATCCTGTTTTGCATTATTTAACTGCATTGCAGCTCCTGGTGAGCCATATCCTCTGAAGAATGATACTCCTCCAGCTCCTGTTCCTCCCCCATCTGTTGACAATTTTTCAGGTATCAATCAATATGTCTGGAAAGAAGGGAGGATCGTTTTTCTTTTTTCTTAATCTTCAAGTTGGAAGTTTGTCTGTTGTATCTCCACTTACGTGCAAATTGAGGTTAAAATTTTGTTTGCTTTTTAGCATACAGTCTATAATATGACGCTTTTAGTTTCAGCTGATTTATACAAATCTTTAAACTCTAAAATTTAGAGAAACATTATTATGCTGATATATTAATTATAGATTGCTTAGCTTCAAAACAAAGGAAGTTGCTTTCATGGCTGGATCGTCTAAAATGAAGTTAAGTTTCTCACACAACATCTATGTAGATGATCAATGTGAAACAGACTTTTTATAGCAATTAATACATTCACAAGTACTTATATTTGATGTTAGATATGGGATTTTACTTATGACAAATATGTTATACAAATGGCCTTGGGCCATACCTTAGGTGGTGGAATGGTGTGGATTATGCCATATGTCTTGATTAGAATATTGCCGAACAAATTAAAAGATAAAAAAGAAGGGGAAAATGAAGATATACTGTCATGTTAATGACAGTCTGGTGATGAATTATCTCTTCCTTTTCTGCTTTGATAATTTTTTGTACCCTTCATTTGTATGCGGCTAATTAATGTAGTGAGTGGGATTTTGGTAGACCCTATATTGAGTTACTGATAATTTTTCATTATAAAATGAATTGAAAAATTTGAGTTAAAATTTATTCATTTGTCTTGGATTTTATCCATTTGTGGTTTTGGTTTTCTTTTGGCTTTTAATTCTTCTATTTTTTTTTTGGTGTTTACTACCTATAAATTGTCAACCTACCTGACACATCTTGCATTGATTCGTGCAATAATGGAATATTTATGTGCCAATTCTTATTTTGGCAGCTAATCAAGTCAATCATAAGGCTCATGTACCATACGGATGGATCATTGGTGGTTTAGGGGTTCTTCTTGCTCTCATAATATTTGGCATAATTCTTTGTGTTTCTCAAAGATCATCAAATTGTTTTATTGAAGCCAGAAGAAGTCATGTAAAAGATACTGAGGGCAAGATCTTTCACAAATTCCATATTCTTCGAAATTCAAGTTTTTGTTGTGGATCAGGAAGGTACATATGTGACAAACCTGTAGACCAGAAGCAAACTGATGGTGAATCCAGCAACCACCAGATCACCATTCCCAAAGCTTCAAGTAATCAACCATATCAGATTTGTACATTTTACATATAATTTCAGCCTGAAGTTGTCATGTTTTGCTTATACTGTATCAAGCCTTCTGTAAGTCTGACGGCAAGCAAGAATAAGTATATATAAATAAAAAAAATAAAAAAAAATGCTGAATGCTAATGCTTGTTATTTTAAATTTGAGGATTTAGGTTGTGCAGTTCTGTATTGATGCATGGAAGCAGTATGCATATGATGTATGTTGATTGTGATTCTGACATGAGACATTTTAGCTTTTCATTTAAATTGTATTTCTGTTTTCTTCAGCACCAAAATATGTTTTATGGTCTTATTTGTTTAAAGATTGTTTTCCTGGTTTGATTTAGTGGGAAAAGGGAAGAGTGTCTATCTGCTACTCATACTAGATTTTAATCAGAGTGCATCAAGTAGTTGATAGATATGGCACTGAATGATTGGTGGTGGTCATATGGTCTTGTCTCGAATGTAATTAGATGTGCATGGATGTGTACCTTTTAGTTTTATCTTAAAAGCATATGAGGAAGCTCCGTTCATATCTTAAATTGCATTTATTGTTGTTCTGGCTGTCATTTTAACTGTACTTCAATTGCATCTTATTTTGTAATTCAAAGGTATGACATTATCATCTGACTTGTAATTTATAAATATATTTATTTTCCAAAGATGTATGATTGGTCTGAGTTCAGAAATTTATGCAATTCTTTGTACTCGTCTATAGCTATCTGGTTCTATTATACATCTATATTGACCAGTACTGTCTAATGTCTATACCTTATTCTTTAAAATTGGAATTTATGCCTTATAAACTTACGTTTGTTATTTCAGCTCTAGGGACTGACGTATTTGACATGGATAAGCCTGTAGTTTTCACATATGAAGATATTTTTTCCTCAACTGATTGCTTCTCTGATTCGAATCTACTTGGGCATGGAACATATGGTTCTGTTTACTATGGCCTCCTTCGTGACCAGGTTTGTAGCTATTTACTTAAAGTCTCTTATAGTATAAAGGAAGTATTTTTTTTAATACCATTACTGACATGTATTAAAATCATTTTAGGAAGTTGCTATTAAAAGAATGACTGCTACAAAAACTAAAGAATTTATTTCAGAGATGAAAGTCCTATGCAAGGTTCATCATGCAAATCTGGTAATTTCTTTGTTGATTGAATAAATCATATGATTTGATTTTGGAGAAATTGCTTGCAATATTTCAAAAGTTTGAGTCCCTTTTTTATTTTGTCAAGGTAGAATTGATCGGCTATGCGGCTAGTCATGATGAGCTTTTCCTTATCTATGAATATGCACAGAAGGGTTCACTAAAAAGCCATTTGCATGAACCTCAGAATAAGGGTAAGAGTCGTAAGACTATGGATCCATACTTTGGTTTGTGAAATATTAGTCACCACTATGTATTGACCTCGTGCTTATGAATTAATATTTAGATTTTATCTCTGTGAAAGTTAATAAATGATATTGCAGCCAGCCGCTATATCACTATAATGCAATTTCTTATGGGCTGAAATACTTGAATAAAATTTCCAATGGAAGTCAGTAATGAGAGACTTGCTAAACAATGAGGCTTGAGTTGTTGTCAGGACCGTCTGTTATGCATGAACAAGATTTGCATATAGTTCATGAATTGTTTTTGTCTTGCTTATAGGTCATTCCTCACTTTCTTGGATCATGAGGCTCCAGATTGCACTTGATGCTGCTAGGGGCCTTGAATACATACATGAGCATACCAAAACCCATTACGTCCATCGAGATATCAAGACAAGCAACATTTTACTTGATGCTTCCTTCAGAGCAAAGGTAATAACAAATTTAGGCATTGATAAACAATTTCTGAATATTTTACGCATTTTAAGTTGTCACAGATGTCTCTTTCTCTCTCTCTCTCTCTAGATTTCAGATTTTGGGTTAGCAAAACTTGTTGGGAAAACAAATGAGGGAGAAATTACTACAACCAAAGTTGTTGGTACATATGGTTATCTTGCTCCAGAGTAAGTAATGCCCATCAACAAGTTTTTCAAATTCATTTTTCCTGCAGAGAAGGAAGATAAAAATATATTTTTCTAATATTTGGCAGATACTTGAGTAATGGCCTTGCGACAACCAAAAGTGATGTCTATGCATTTGGTGTTGTTCTTTTTGAAATTATATCAGGGAAGGACGCCATCATTCGAACAGAAGGCACAATGACTAAAAATCCTGAAAGACGTTCATTGGCATCTATTGTAAGTTCAGCTTATGAGACATGATTGTGAATACAATGATATGTGTGGCAGAGTACAATATGCATATAGTTCTACCTTGCTTCACAGAAAAAATTGTAAGCTTACTCAAGATGGTGATTTTACCATTTCAGCAATAATGTCACTATGTTCCAAATGACAGTAGGCTGGAAATGATTTATTTGGACTCTCCAACACCCTCTCCCCTTGACAAGGTTAAATTTCTGAGATAGTTATATTAAGTCAGGATAATTTGGTCACAAAATATACGTGATATAACATTACAATTTTAAAAATTAGAATGAAAATGGTATAATGTGATTAATTAATTTGTAATAAACTGTCAATGTCAACCTGTTGAGATTACAAGGTTGTGTTGTTGTATAAAAAACATATACATTATAGAGGATAAAGAGTTGTGTTAAATTAGATTAGCCATGTGTCAATAGAAAAAAATGGAGGCTTCAATGATGAAGAGTTTGGTGCATTGCCTACCGATAGTAGCTTGGACTTGGTAATGACTGCACGGATCTAAATGGATTGAAGGTTGGGCCTTGGTAGAAAGTAGGAACTAATGGCAAATAAAAAGACAAATGGCCTTTATGATAATCCTCAACTGGATGTCTAGCATGAGAATGTAGTTGGTCAAGCTTTTTGCTCCCTGTTGAGGTATTAAGAAATTAGGAAAGTCTTGTTGGTTAAGAAAAGAGTTTTTTTGTAGTACTCAAAGAAAAGGGTATAATTGTCTTCATGCGGTAACAGTATTAGTATAACTAGAAGTTAAGAGGTCAGTTTTGTATACTCAATAACACACTGAGTCTTTTGAAAATATATTTTGATTGGTCGATCCTTTTCCCCAACGACCCTGTATATCAAATGTGGGAAATAAATAATTACTTGACTTTGATTGCCCATTTTATGCTCTTCTCAGTATTAGTTGTGGTTTTGTGTTTTTACATGTCTATTTTTTCCCCTTATTTGATATATGATTGCATGTCCTTGTGCTTTATAGTTGCAACTTTGTCTGGGGCAATGCCCTAACAATTGTCAAATTGCAGATGTTGGCAGCTCTTAGAAACTCGCCTGATTCCATGAGCATGTCAAGCATGAGAGATTATATTGATCCTAATATGATGGATCTTTATCCTCATGATTGTGTATACAAGGTAAGGTAGTTTCTCCATTTTCTCCTATTTTGTTTATGGTCGAGGTAATTTATCTTTTACCCAGGAAAACTGAAGATTGTCTGGCTCAAAGATCCCCTGTAAATGCCAAGATTTTATATACCTGAAACAGGAATCCATAGTTCCATACAACATTATAATCTTTTAAAATTGCTAAGTTCATTACTAAATTTTCAAGTTCGAAATATTATTATCGTGAAGAAAAACCAACTCAATGAATTTCAAAATCACATATCAAGATATAAGAAATTGCGTGGGATTTGACTGTAGTGACTTACTCTTCATTTGTTCTTTTGGTGTGTTTCTCTGCATAGATGGCCATGTTGGCAAAGCAATGCGTGGACGATGACCCCATCTTAAGACCTGATATGAAACAAGTTGTGATTTCCCTCTCACAGATTCTCTTGTCTTCTGTTGAGTGGGAAGCAACTCTAGCTGGGAACAGTCAGGTTTTCAGTGGCCTTGTTCAGGGAAGATAGTTAAAGAGCAAGATCTGTTTCACTCGCTACTTCAACAGGATTATTTTTCCTTTATCCTGCTTCATACCTTTTATAGTTGATGGTTGTGTTTCCATAGGAACAGCAACTTTTCGAGGAACTAGTTGGTCAATATATCTTTTTTCCCATTTGTTTGAATGCCTTAAGTACCATATCTTCGTTTTGTTAAACTGCAATTCAGTGTAGAAAATTCTGGACCTGAGTTAAAATATGTGATGATGGAGCTGAGGAAGGATTATGCTGCTCTGTAAATCGTACTGATATAATTCTTAGTCCATGTGTATGTATGTTTGAATTCTTTGATTCCTTGCATTCTTTTGTAAGAATATTTCCTTTGAACTTCTTCTTTAAGACACAGTTCTTGTTGTAAGGCATGATGCGGAAGCAAGTAGCAACATGTTATGGTTGTAAACCAGCATTTCTTCCATTATCCACTGCTCACTTAAACGCCTTTATTGAGCGGTTCTCTTCCTCTGGGAAGACATCCATATTCAAGAGTCTGAATGGCTCCCTTTTGTTTGAACTAAATGATTATTTTCTCCATAACTACAGTGAAAATCCGAAGATCTAACACGACGTTTTTCCCATAGGATAGTCTACCATACTAACAAGCAACTAAGTGGATGATTGAATTTGAATTCTTTGATTCCTTGCATTCTTTTGTAAGAATATTTCCTTTGAACTTCTTCTTTAGGACACAGTTCTTGTTGTAAGGCATGATGCGGAAGCAAGTAGCAACATCTTATGGTTGTAAACCAGCATTTCTTCCATTATCCACTGCTCACTTAAACGCCTTTATTGAGCAGTTCTCTTCCTCTGGGAAGACTCATCCATATTCAAGAGTCTGAATGGCTCCCTTTTGTTTGAACTAAATGATTATTTTCTCCATAACTACAGTGAAAACCTGAAGATCTAACACAACGTTTTTCCCATAGGATAGTCTACCATACTAACAAGCAACTAAGTGGATGATTAACATTATTCTTTAGTCTTTACAAAGAAAAATGATCATAGCTATATTGATCTGCTCTCTGAACCTCTGGCTCTGGCTTCGTGCTAGTTGAATCATATTATCTCCCATGCACCGGGAGGTGGAGATAAAGGATATTCGAGAAGCAAGGACGGCCCAGTTATCAAGCAACTGAATATCCCTTTGTCATTAGCAATTCATGAGTTTTGCTATTTTTATATAAATAGTAATTCACAAAGTTTACAAAGTATTTATTTAATACAATTTCTTCTCATGCATCTCTCTCTCTGGTGGTTATACGGCTAAAAACCTGTCACAGATACTTTGTAAGTCTTGTGAGAAATTTGATCTGTGAGACCAGTATTCTTGAGGCATTCCTCCCCAAGATATTCATAGACTATATCAGAGGCCGGTGGTTCACCATTTCCAAAGATCATAGCCTTTACAGGACCTGCAAGCAACCCTCATGCTATTAAACTAGATTTTTCTTTGCCTTCTCTTATCATACTTTTTGGACATTCATTCAAAAAATATGAAGAAATTGATTACATCCGGTAAACAAGATAATAAAATATTATAAGACTCTGCTTCTGAGATAAACATAGACAAGTAATGCAATTAGAAACAATACACCTACAAAATACCACCTCAAAAGAGGTTGCAAGAAAATCTACAATTCATCAACAAAAATACAATTTTAAACATAAATAAAAAGAAAATTTGAGAGATTATCATGGGAGGCAACACACCCTAATCCTCTCTCAAGGTTGAGACTCCAAAAAATCTTCATCTTTCTAGACCATAGTGCAGATGTGAGGAAGGAGAGACTAAATCTTCAATACATTGTCAAAACGAACAAAGTTCTTTCACAAAGAGGAAGGGCTTCTAAAAAGAAGAAAATTTCTCCCAAAAAGAGAGGAGATAATGAAAAAGAAGGCCTTTAGTATCAAGATTATTTTATTCTTAGTAAGTTAATATTTTAGTAATGTTTTATTTTAGAAATGAGATTTTAAGAAAATTAAAAAGATGTGTTTGATTATCACTCAATTTTTTTGAGAATAATATGCTACATTCATATTCTTATATTTGTTTCATGTAACATATTTTTAATAATATAAAATTTTTTTATAGAAATATCCTTTGATTAAATTAAAAGAAATTAAATGAAATAACAGATATACCAAAATAATAATTTTATATTTTCATATTAATTAATTTTAATAAATTATCTTTATTTATTTATTTATTAAAAAGCATTAAATACAAAACATCATAAATTATATTTACCAAAGGAGCATTTGGGTAATATTTAATTATATTTATTATTTAATTTTATATTTTCATATTAATTAATTTTAATAAATTATATTTATTTATTAACAAGCATTAAATATAAAAAGTACTATAAATTATATTTATCAAAAGAGTATTTGGGTAATATTTAAATATATTTATTAATAATTTTATATTTCCATATTAATTGTATTTTATATTTTCATATTAATTAATTTTAATAAAGTATATTTATTTATTAAAAAGGATTAAATATAAAAAAATTATAAATTATATTTATCAAATAGATATTTAGGTAATAATCAATTTTTAAAATTTTTATTTTCTTCTAAAATCTTTATAATCCATGTGTTTTAGAGGAAATGTTTATTTTTTAAAATGTAAAGAAAATGTATTCTTTAAAAAAATACATTTCGGGAATAAATTTTTCAAATTTTTACCAAAAGAAGGAAATTATTTTTCAATTCTACATTTTTTTACATTTCTACTACATTTCTCAACTTAACCTTTGGAATTATTTTCATTACCTTCTCTTATCATACTAATAAATTATTTTTGGTGTTGGATGTACCTTATTATAAAATTGTGCCGTATGATATTTCATTTAAAATTGTTTTGAGGTAATTAAGAAAAAAATAAATTTTATATAATGGTGCGCCTCGAACTATGCTTTATGTGCAAATACCTAAATTAAATTATCTCATTGTTTTATTATAATATCTATTGTCTAGATTCTTGAACCTTATAGTCTCCTCTCACTGCATATATATCTATTTTCTTTTTGTACAGTCAGAAGAACCTCTGGGCCTAACTTAGCCCTGTTGAGCTATGCCTAACAATATCATGATTCATGGCTCACGGAATGAACATATCTGCCCAGCCCATGGCCCATTTGATCACCCGAAACAAAACGATAAATCGTTTACATTTGGTCACCGAATAAACGGCGAAGATTAGAAGTAGAATAGGCCAAAATTGCCCCGCCTTTGCAAACCCGATGATAAATTCAAAAGACGTTGCACAGAGCAAAGTTGCTGACGGAGAGAGAGAGAGAGAGAGAGGGGGGGAGGGAGATGCCGACGAATGCAGTGAACGCGAAGTCGGGGAGGAAGCCGTTGAGAGATGTATCAAACAATGATGGTAGGAGATCCTCGAAATTTGCGAACTTGAAGATGGTATCACAGAAGCACAAGGAAGAAACTTCTAAGGTGGAAGAAGATGACGCGCTCGATCGCCTTCTTCTTGTTCAGTCTGATATTTCGTCTATTCTTAATCAGGTATCCCTTTAATCAGATATTAACCATATTTATTTGGTTCTCTGGAATCCCAAGTGGGCAGAAATCAAATTTTCCACCGTTTTTGCAAACAACTAAATCATGGGAAGTTATAATGGGTCTGTGTACGATAATTCTAGGGTTATTTATGACTGAAGTTTTCTATTTGGCTGAGTTTGGTTCAGAGTTACTGTTGAAGGATATGAAGTTTTTCGATTTAAGAGGGAACAGAAGCATGTTCATGTAATTTTTGTTAACAGAGAAAAAAGTTTGGTTTTGGAGTTCATATGTGTTTTCCTGGATGCTTTATCCTATCAAACAACTTTAAGTTTAGTACACTGCTTTATCAACCAAGCCATGTGCAACAGAGTATATTTTACCTCAGGTGCAAGTTGGCGTCGTGTAGCTTGGTTTGTTATCAAAATTTTTGTTCTATTTGTTCAGACAGAAGGAATTTCGTGGTTATGATTGTTGAATTTATAGTCACAAGGCTTGATAATTTGCAATAAAGATTTTTCCTCTTATTTTATTTTAATAAGCATTTTCTTAGGTGCAGCAAAATCATACTTGAATTAATGAATTGAATGGCAGATTGATGAACTTGTTGTACAAGCATTTAGACTGAAGACTGTAAGCAAGGAGGGGAGAAAAGAGATTGAATCTTTCTCGCATGTGTTGTCTAACATGCTGTTATCTTTAAAGGTTAAAGTTCTATCTGCATCTGCACTCCATTTCTTGCTTGAATCTGTTTTCACTACTGAATGCTAGGTGTTGTTTGAATGCAGCCGTGGGTGCCCAGATTTCTGAGGGCACTATCTATGTCCTCAGAAGAGTCTGAAAGTCAGCCACAGCAGAGTAAACCAGCTTTTCACGAGGATAGAGATGAAAGCAATGTCAGTGACAGTCCTGAAGAGACCAAGTTGGACTCTCTAATCTCTCCTTCACCTCTTGTGTCCTGGCGGGCCAACTGTACCATTCAGAGAAGTAGACAAATGTTTATGCTTACACCTCTTCCTATATCGAAAGCATTATCATTCAAACGTCAGGAACCATCTAAATCAGAGTTCAATAGATTGTCTTCCTCTACTACTGCTTTTGGGACATCAACTCTCTTTGCCTTATCTAGAGATATGACTGACGACTTGTTTGATGCTGTTGTAATGAAGCCAACTCCAATTAAGCTTTCTGCTTCTGTTGCAATTGAAGGGGCAAATACTCAAGAGCATGAATTGAATTCTTCGCCACTTTTTTCTAAAAGTGACAGCTCCATGCTTGTTATGACTCCATGCTTAAAAATGTCACCTCCTAAATCTTGTGTTTTGCTTGAACCTATATCTGAATTCTCTCATCTAGGCAATGACAAGGTTCGCAAATCCACTCCGTTTCCTGTTGGGATTCATTACAGTGATTCAGAAACTTCTGGCAGTGACGCTTCAGAGGGTTTGGCATTGAAGTATCCAGAGCTCTTAGGGATACATCAGATTTCTAATTCAGGAGTTGGAAAGAAAACGATAGAAGCATCCCCAGATTGGTTTACATCACCTCCTAAAACTTGTGTTTTGCTGGAGCCACCTGATGAGGAATCATTGGACTTGGATAAGGCTGACAATGACTCCTGTATACGGATGACTGATGCTGTTCTAAGTCAACAAACGAGTAAATTGAAAGATGATGCTTTCAAAGACCATAATCAAACCAAAAAGTCTTGTAACCAAGGTAGTGCTTTATCTACTATATATGTTTTCTGACTTGTTGGGCTAACAAGGGTTACAAGCTTGATTATAGCCTTTTCCTTTTCCTGTGTGTAGAATATTTTGGTGGCAACTTATCCTATTTAGAGAGCACTCCCATGTGGCATGAGCCTGAAAGCTCGTTCCGAGTAGGGAAACGTCCTGGTGAGAATACTTTGAAGAAGGAATTATGGACAAAGTTTGAAGCAGCATCCACTAATGGGCTTCGTCTTAATTCCCCCACAGTTCGCAAGACTACCCATAAAGGGTTTCTAGACCTACTGGAAGAAGTTTCTTGTGATGATTAAACACATGAAAATATCAATATCTCAGCAAGCAAATGATCCTTTTCTGTCATTTGAAAACTTTGACATGTAAATGCTTGTTAATGTTGTAATATTTGTAGCAAAAAGAGGTCTGGTCATGGGTTTTTTTGGGGGATACAGGATACTCGCTGAAAATGTGTTTTCTTTCATGGGCTATGAGAAATGAAATTGTTATGGAAAGTTCTCTTTGATGCTGCTCCTACGGAATATAATCTTGTTTGTATTTATGCACTGTTGTTCATGAGATGCATTGATCAAGCTGGGTTGAACTTAATGTTAAGTATATATGCTCATCAATTTTATCATTTGTAAAACAAAAGTTAAAACTAATTTAGATTGTCAAATAATTATTATTGATTCGATCTAAGCTATCACTAATGCTCTGATTTGGAATAGTTTAGTGACTTTGATCTGGCCAAGTCAATAGATAAACACCTGTAATTCTGTTAACGCTTAGCAGTGACAAATGTCCGGTTCGGGGAAATTAATTAATAAATAATCTCATGCTTTTAATCTAGAAGAAGTTTATTTTTATAATATTGTTTTATAACCCTCATAACAAAAATATAAGGCTAAAATCTTATTTTAATTCCTTATGTTTTAGTTTGGTTTCAATTGTGTTCCTTAAATTTTATTTGTTTCATTATTGTCCCTCACAGCATATCTATAATTTTGTCATTGAAGTCAATTTGGATAACTCTATTAATAGAAAATACTGATATGTAGTCCAAGTGGCAAGTTGAATGCCAACATGATAAGAGAATGACACGTCAATTTTCTCTCTCTTGAACCATCTTTCCTTGCAAGACCACAACAATCATTCTCCCTCTAAAATCATCTTTCTCTATAAATCCTTATAGGAGCTAAAGTGATGGAATTGAAAAGACTCGTGATTTCTTCAATGGAGAAATGAAGATGGTGAATAGTTTTTGTAAGCTGAGTAATGTACTAATGTGCCATTTGTTTCGTTCGAAGGAAAAGGTAATTGCCTACGCCTTTAAATAGTCTATCACCTATAGTTACAGAGACAAATATATCAAATAAGATTATCATCTCTTTTTATATTAGTCTCTCTGTAATGCAAATAAATTAGTAAGAAATACTATAGATTCTTAAAAGGAACTAGGAGGGAATACTCTCTCCAACTCTGTACTCTATTTCTCTCTACAAAAGACAGAGGAGTTCATAATTTTCTAAACAAGTAACATTGCATATTTAGTTATTATTCACATAGGCAACTCCAATTACACAATAGCAATTGTCAAGAAAGTTGACTATTCGTCTTCACTTCCTCAAAAGTGCTAAACAGAGCCCCTGAGTGCAAACTCATACTACAGGGAGTAAACACATTCAGTTATCTTTCAAAGAGCTTATTAGAGAACAAACTATTCTAAAAGCAACGTATTTGAATTTGAAAACAGCTTCTTCTACGGATGACTATTCTGCAATAGTAATTGCAAACAGAAAGGGAGCACTGCTTACTCAAGTCATACAATAAGCTATTTTTAACAGTAATGAATTCTTCAGCCGCTTTAGAATCATTTCTCTCAATCCTTGCCTGAACCACCCATCGGCCCATACTTATCTTTTCTATAGCACCAATAGTTTTCTTATCCCTGTGCTAATGCTAATGGTGATCCCCACGCCCAAAAATTTTAGAGGTATGCTCCCTACAATAAAAGTAAAGATGCAACTGGAGAATCTTTTTATGGATCTAGAAAAGGATATAGGGGTTATTGTGTAATTGGAATTGCTTATGTGAATACTATGCAATGTTACTTGTTCTTCACAAGTTGCAGAGAAAGATGGTTCAAGAGAGAGAAAGTTGACGTGTATTCTCCTATCCAGGTTGACATTCAGTTTGCCCCTTGGATGCCATATCATTTTCCATTAATAGAGTTAATGGAATTGACCTCAAAGATAAAATTGGTGATGTATTGTTAGATAAAGAACAATAATAAAATCAAAAAAATTAAAGGACACAATTGAAACGAAACCAAAACATAAGAGATTAAAATAAGACTTAGCCAAATATCAATGAAAAAATAGTAATGACAAATGATTAATATATATATATATATATATATAAAACTGTGAGTAGTATTATTATTTAATTTATTCAGTCACTTTATTTTGACAAAAACTTGTACCCACTTTTACACCTATAAAACAACAATTATATATTTTTAATATTAATCTGTGAGACAATTTTGATTAAATGACAAAAGCCAGTTATATTTTCTTGTGTCAAAATAGTGATGCAATTATCATCTTAATAAGTATTTGATTTTGTTGTTTAGGATTTATGGAGGGATTAAAAGAAGAGTTGGAAGTAGTTGACTTTTTCCCCCTTCTTTGTAGGGGTAAGTAGTCCACTTCCTGTATTAGTTTGATAATTCGAATAAACAAAACAAAGGGTAGAATAGAATATTTATTATTTATCGGACTCTGTTTTCAAGTGGTCGTTTAGCCGCAGCTCTATGGTAGTGTCCTGGCTTATTATTCGCTCTCTCTAGAACCTTAGTCCCTCATTCTCTTTCCCGCCCCTCCGAGCGGGTACAAAAACTTTCTCTTCACTTCATCGTCTCTGTAAAAGCCCTTAAGCAATATCATTTTCTTCCTGTAAATTCTGAAACCCTAATTTATCTCTGTTCATAGTCAATGGCGAAACTTGCTCAATTGACTCGGCACATTGAATTGTACGTCGACTCGTCTTCTACTACCACTCAGCAGGTCCACTCCCTTCTTCTTCTTCTTCTTCTTCGTCTCCAAATTCCCATTTTCTAAAAATACATACTTGTATGAGCATACTTCACTTTTACATGGAAGCAGCTCTTAAATTTTCTGTTATAATGATTGCTGTTATCTGTAGAAAAGAACACTTTTTCCCTCCTTCTGTGAGGAGGATGTGTTTTAGCTATATCTCTACATGCTTGCTTGGTCTTTGTAGCTGCCATTAATTTAATTATGCTTATGTACTACAGGATGCGAGTTTGGACGCAATTGGGAGTCTCGTAAAGAGTGATGCTTTAACTCTAGAAGCACTGGTATGTTTCACTTCATAAATTTTTTTTTGGTGTTTATTTATATTTCCGCGCATTCATCCTTGCTTAGTTTGTTTCTAATATGGTCTCTGCTTCAATTTTAAGGTTAGAGAGTTGGATATGTATTTGACCACAACAGATGACATCATTCGTGCAAGAGGTGCGTCATGATTTTAATATGGTTAAAATATAAAAGCTTTTTGCAACAGATTATGCTACATGTACACCTTTTTATAGTAATGTAAAATCTTATATGGGAGAAGATAAATTTTTATGAATTAGATGTCAGTTGGAGGTTATTTCAGTCCAATCACCATTTGCTCATCCCATGTGGCATTCATTTGAATTCCCTCTAGCTTAATATGTATGCTAAGATTGTATAACCTTTGCGATGACTTGTGCATGTGCGCAGCTCACACACACTATGCATGCATAAAGATACATTCACAATAATGTTTATATATGTGTGTGAATTTTAATGGTATTATACCTTTGACTGTGGATTATCTTCTTATTAGTTTAAATGTTAAAAAAATTCTACTGAATGCCTGAATGTCTTTTGGCAAATCTTTTTCAGGTATCCTTCTTCTAGCAGAGGTGCTTACACGTATTGAAGCAAAGCCTCTTGACAGTGCAACCATACATAGCTTGATTGGGTTCTTTAAGGACAGACTGGTCAGTATGAATATTCCTTCTGCCAGGTCTTGTACACTTTTGAGTTGTTTGTTTGAAGAATTAATTTTTCCTAGTTTGTTTGTGTCAATGACTTTCTTTTCCCTTCTGCTTATTCTTGTAATTCCTTGTCCATCTAATTCCTGTTATTACTGTCATAATCTCCACTTGATAAGTATTTAACTCAAAGGGAAATGATTAAGAAGTATAATACAGAGGTTTGCAAGTTGGGGAGGTTTCCCTTATCAATTTTGTGGGATGGGTTATGAGCACACTCCTCAGTGCCCATTAGAGATGTTTGGTACTTATCCAATATAAGCAAATATAGAAAATAATAATATTCAATTTGATGTGCTGCTTTAAAGGTATGCCGTGTCTTGTTCAAAGAACTATGACTACTTATCAAGGGGCAAGTCATTCTGGTAATTAAAAATTAAAAATATACTTCATATTATAATGATCTTAAGATGAAGTATGTTTCCACTCATAATTTGCACTCAGTAAAGCCTAGAAGTATCTACTCATTCCTCTTGAAGCGCACATCATGGGGAATTGGGTTGCACTCATGGTTTAAAGCTTGATTGGATTGAGTTGATTTCATGGTGGGGAGATTTGATGCTATGGTTATAAACTTTCTGATTTGGTATGGAAAGCTGTTAGAATTTTAGTAAGGTTAGAGTTATAACAAGGAATTAGTGTTGAACGTTAGATGTATTTGGGGCTTACCTAAGATGTTAGTGAGGGGTGATTGGGCCCAGAAGGAAGGGACTAAAGATCAACAAAATGCTTTGCTTGGCTAACTCCATCCACAAACAGTACTGTTGGGTTTCACAGGTTTCTAAGTCCTAGAAAGTACAAATTCAGGTTTTCAAAGAAGGAACTATATTGATGTCTGTTAAAAGAATTAGAACTGAGTCAGGTTTTAACCTGAGAAACTCAGGTTAGAAAGGAGAGATACACATTGGGATATAAATATGGATTTACATAACAAAATACAAAGAAAACAAGCCTAATTAATTCAGAATTTCATTGCAAAACTGATCATCCTTCTAAAATAATCATTGCCACATATAAATTTAGTTTCTTATATGATTTGGACATAGGATGAGGTCCTAATCCTATAACAATTAAGACTTCCTATTATTACTAAGCTCTAAGACCTAGTGTCCTAGACATCAAACTAATACCCCAGGAGGAGACCTAAAGGAACATAAAATCCAAGACCAAGTACAACACCTCTGACCGGGGACTTTGTAATTTTTTTTAAATCAAAAGAAATTTTATTAGAAAGGAAAACATTACAAGAGAGAGGGAGGACAAGATATCCTCCTTCAACAGAGGCACAAATGACAAAAAGAAAACAAACAAAAGAGTCCACCAATACAATAAGGCTCTTCAATTCCTCTGCTTATCTGTAAGAGAAGCTCCCTTAAGAAACCATGGGCAGAGCACCAAAAGGAGGCCATAAACACAATCCTGTTCCACAACAAATCTAGGGATAGGGAAGGACCTTAAAAATAAGGGCATTCCTTTCCAGCCAAATACAGCATAGGTAGCACATTGCCATAAAGCCTATCTCTTTTTACTTTTTCCAGAGATTTTGTAAATTGCTAAAACTCTTCCATATGCTAATAGAATATTAGGACCTGGATGTTATGGTGCCCAAACCTAGTTGTAAGTCCTTTTTTCATTTGTTAGTGTGAAAAAAAATAAAGAACCTGTGATGCATTAAATCAAGCCTGACATATATATAATTGCCCCATATATTGAGATTTACTGGAATTCTTTTGCTCTTTCGTTTGTTGAGTACCTTGAAAGTTGCTGATTGAACAGGTTCATTTTGCATTTTCACTTTACAATAATGTTGTGACTGATAATCTATTTTCTCTTTTAATTGGTAAATAGTTTTCTCATGAACTTTCCCTCGTAATCACTAACAATATAATATTGTATTTGATCAGGCAGATTGGAGAGCATTACGAGGTGCACTTGTTGGTTGCTTGTCACTGATAAGGAGAAAAAGTAATGTGGGTATGGTAACTCGTAGTGATGCCAAAGCCGTTGCTCAATATTTTTTACAGAATCTGCAAGTTCAATCTTTAGGACAACATGACAGGAAGGTAAATTATTGTTGCTGTCAGAGTGCCAATATTGTATTTTTGCACTAGAAACTTTCCAAAAATTCTAAAGACATTAGATTTTTCTTTTGGGCTGTATTTAGTGATGTTTTCTAAGCACTTCACTTTGACATTTGTTGTTTCAATATTGCAGCTTTGCTTTGAATTTCTTGATTGCCTGCTAGAACGGTACTCAGATGCAGTTGCTTCACTGGTAGTTTTATTTTCCCTGAACTTCTATTTTGCAGCCAGGAAAAAAAAAACAAAAAGAAAAAAATTCCTGAACTTAGGATTTTCTGTTTGAGTGATATTTATTATTCTGCTGTTATCTCTCTTTCCAGTACATGCGAGCTTATATTTTAGTAATTTCATAACACATTGGTTATTGAGTCTCTTGTAGGGGGAACTCCTTGTTGGTGGAATTTGTGAAGCTATGGATGCAGAAAAGGATCCAGAATGTTTATTGCTTGCTTTTCATAATGTTGAGACTTTGGCACGATTATATCCTGATCCTTCCGGTCTACTTGCAAGTTTTGCAAGAGATATTTTTGATATATTGGAATCTTACTTTCCCATTCACTTTACACATGTAAGTTTAATTTTTGGTCTTATATTTCTCCATTGAACAGCTTCCGTTTGCCCTTGTTAATTGCTATACATCAGTTAAGCATGTGCATTCAAATTACTCTAGTCCTGTTTTACACCTATGTGATGTTGCAAGCATGTGACAAGATACGCATGTTCTTTCTAGAGATCCACACTCTCATTATGCGTTTTTTTTTTTTACTTGTAACCTGTATTTCTATTTCTTGACCAGCCAAGGGGTGGGGATATTGATGTGCAAAGAGATGACCTGTCAAGGGCTCTGATGGTATGTGCAACTTTCATTCAGCCTTTGTGGTGACATTTTACTATTTTTTTTATATGTACATGTGATTTGTCTTTAGCTATAATTAATCTATGATGTGAAGCTCTGGCACTTTACACTTCGTTATTCAATCTAATTTACTTTACACTTCGTTATTCAATCTAATTTATTATCTTTTTCTTTTGTTTCTTTGGAAACAAAATTTCCTTTTTTCTAAATTTTCCTGGATTTTATGCAAATTGTGCAGGAATATACAATTGGAGGTTAGGCAAAGTGGTTTTATGTTTTTTTTTTTTTTTGAAGGTGGAGACCAGTTTTGCTGAAAAGCTTCGCAAGGTTCTGGTCTCAAGGAAAAACTGAAAATTGGAGGGTTTTATATAATAAATTCTGTTAGGACAAATATCCATAATTATTAAAAGCTAGTGGTTCTAGGAGATTTAACAGTATTACAGAAGCTCATATACAGATATGTTGCTTTCTTAGATGATAGATTCTCGTGTCTAGATCTTCCTTTCCTCTTCCTGTTTTAAATTGTTTTCACCTGATGGAACTTCATCTGCTCTTGGGATGGAGTGCATTGTCTCTTTGTCTGTGTTTGTATGGGAGACAAAGAGGGGAAGAACCAAGCAGATCCTTAATGTACTGGCTACCATACAAATTCTCTCTGTATTGACTGGAATTGCCCAGTACCACTAGTGCCCATTAAGATAATTTAAAATTTACACCTTGGGGCTTCCTTTCTTTGGAAGTAACATATATTGTAACTGGCTACCATAGTTCTTTCATACAGTGTGAGCTGGCTTGTATTTTCAGTATTAGTAACCTTTAGATTTTCTTTCTTTGAAAGCTACATATAATGGATGACTTATTACAGTTTTTTCTTCCCTCTTTTCATATATTCACTGCTTGTTGCTTGCCTATCGACAAAGAGAAACATGTGTATTGCTTGCTTTGTGCTTGTACTTTTAACTACTTCAGATCTTGACATTTACTATTTAAGCGATTTTATTGTCCTTAGTTATGGTTAGATGATGTAACCTTATTGCTCTAGATTGGCATGTGCATTCAAAATGGCTTTTTGATCAGTTACTGTTTTTAATAAATTTCTTAGATTGAGGAGTGACATATATATGGTATAGGTGGTGAAATGAAATTTTTGTTGCTTTTTGTTTTCTATTTAGAACATGTGATAAAAAGTGTTGAAATATTGTGATCCCTTGATTAAGGTTGTAATAATGGTAATTGGAATCCCTTGATTAAGGGGTAACTTA